>JAUMHG010000297.1:3605011-3629522 GCA_032359395.1 Enteromius anoplus
GCTTACAATCAGTGTTTGGTGCTTGTACATCAGTGTCAGTCATCTATCATTTCATCTGATTTTAGGCATTACTCATGAGTTTATGTGTGGAGGTCAAGACTATATATTTGCATTAAAATGTTGTTCCAGGGTCAACAAAATACAATATGTTGACTTATAGGGACACATCGAACTTGGCAATGACATGATTTGCAAAGTTGCAGAAGCCAAAAAAGTTATGACTTTGAAAAAAAACTGTTAAGTGTGTGATTGATTGTGTTTAATGTGTTCTTCATTAAAGGCTACAGGTTCACAGATCGGCATGATCGTGAATTCACTGACCAACATCGGTGCTTCCTTCATTATTGCGTATTTCTTCAGCTGGAAACTGAGCCTAGTGGTCACCTGCTTCCTTCCCCTCATCGGCCTGTCTGGAGTTTTTCAGGCTAAAATGCTAACAGGATTTGCTAATGATGATAAAAATGCATTGGAGGCTGCTGGACAGGTACAGTAAAAGTCATGTCATTCATTTAAATGCAACATTCATACTTTCACTCAGGCAGCAAAATCACTTATTTCATAATATCCAATTCAAAATGAATCAGTTACGTGTACTTTAAACAATGTACTGGGTGTAGTATTGTGAAGTATTTAGTATTGTGCAAGATGACCATTTCACAAGTTCGTACTTTCTTGTAATAGATATAAATTAAGCGTGTTTGGCGTGCTGTCCAGGGAGAGGATTTTATTCCTTCTTGTCCGTGTTATGCGTATCGGTGTAATATGCTATAAAATTGTACTGTCTGTTCATGCAGGTGTCCAGTGAAGCTCTGAGCAACATCAGGACCATCGCCGGTTTAGCCAAAGAGAAACACTTTGTGTCTCAGTATGAAGAGCAACTGCAAGCACCGTATAAAGGGGCAAAGAAGAAAGCTCATGTTAATGGGATCTGTTTTGCATTCGCCCAGTGTGTCATTTTCATGGCCTACGCTGCCTCTTTTAGATACGGCGGCTATCTGGTCAGTAATGAAGGGCTTTCATACATGATGGTGTTCAGGTTAGTGTTTAGTTTATTATTAAACTCATTAAAATTAATGTCTGTATTAATACACACACTGTAAATGCATGCAGTATATGCAACTAAGCATCGGTTATAAGCATGCATAATTCACTGAAGGGAACTGTTTGAAATATAACTGTAGATCAAGTCATCAGTGCCATTAATGGATGCTGTGTGTGTTTATTCCTCAGAGTCATTTCAGCTCTTGTGACCAGTGCCACTGCACTTGGCAAAGCTTCCTCTTTCACGCCAGATTACGCCAAGGCCAAGATTGCGGCAGCCCAAATTTTTAAACTGTTGGACAGGGCTCCCCGAATTAACATCAGCAAATCAAAAGGACAAAGTTGGGTAAGAGAGTATCTGTTTTTTTCCCTCCCAACTGTTACTTTCACTATTCGCCAAACACCCTTCTTATCGAAACCCAGCTTTTTAAGATGTAGCTATTTGCATGGCTGGTAAAGCTACCCTATTCACTGAGCAAAACCAAAAGAAAGAGTTTCTGATGACTGAAAGTGTTTACTGTGCGAGCTGCTTTGCTTTCTTTTTTTACTGTTTACATCATCTACTTCTAGTCATAGTAAGAGACAAGTTAAATCAATCAATTAAAATGAATTAAATTTAGTTAAATAAAGTATTTAAATCAATAACGTTTTTATTTAATTTAATAATATTTTTTTTGTATTTTATTTTTCATCATTACCTATTTCACTGTAACCATTGCCATCATAACAATAAATGTTCAAAGTGTTATAACAATAAATGCTTACAATTGATATTTATTTTATTTTCTATTTCACATTTTATTTTATTGTAAATTCTATTTTATATAATATTTTTCATTTATTTTCCTGTTTCATTTAATTGTATAATTTTTTTTGTACATTTTAATTTATTTTTCTATTTCATTTTATGATTTTTAATGTCATTTTATCAATATTTATTTACATTTTCTACATTCCCTATTTCAGTTACATTTGTCAGGTGGTAGGGATATTTAAAGCATGTTATTTTCTAAAAGAGAAAAGAAAAATATATATTTTTTGGGTTTTTAGTGCATGTCTGTTCTCTGTGACATCATCTCCTGTATATGTTAGTGTACACCTAAACATTGGCAATATTAACATATTTATTAAGTGGGAAATCATATATTATAATGTAAATAATTCTCTTCCATGCTGTTGCAGGATGACTTTAAGGGCCGGATAGAATTTAAAGGGTGCAGGTTCACGTATCCCAGCAGGCCCGACATCCAGGTTTTAAGGGGTCTGGAGGTGTCAGTACATCCAGGACAGACTCTTGCTTTTGTGGGAAGCAGTGGCTGTGGGAAGAGCACCAGCGTTCAACTGCTGGAGCGATTCTATGACCCCGATGAAGGACATGTGGTATGAAATCACATTTGTTGCATCTTTACATAAATGCATGTGGCAGATGCTTTCATCTAAAGCAACTTGCTTAATTGTGACAAACAAACTATGACTTTTCTTATTTGCTCTAGATCATCGATGGACGTCCATCTGCAAACATCAGTGTGCCCTTCCTCAGGTCTCAGATTGGCATCGTATCCCAGGAGCCGGTGCTGTTCGACTGCAGCATCGCGGAGAATATCCAGTACGGGGATAACTCTCGTACCGTGAGCATGGAGGAGATTACAGAGGCTGCCAAGAAGGCTTATCTGCACGATTTTGTGATGACACTACCTGGTGTAAGTTATGCATTCCTTTAATTCATGACTGGACTATTTTGATAAACAGATTTTTTGTCTGTAATAGAATGCATTTACAACTAAAGCAAGTTATAAAACAAGAAACAATGGCACAAACATCTGGAATAACAAGCATTAATGAGCTGTACACAAGACCAAGAACGTGCATAAAGATAAATTGACTCTTTTTGGTTTAAAGACTGCTGTATCATATCTGACACATACATTTCTAAAGCATTTAAAGGATTAACATGAAACACATGCAAAACGTGTTTAGAGTTTCAATGAAGTTCCATTTAAACACAATCTTCTGGATTGTTGTTGTGTTTTTCAGAAGTATGAAACTCAGGTCGGTGCTCAAGGTTCTCAGTTATCCCGTGGGCAGAAACAGCGCATAGCAATCGCAAGAGCCATCGTCAGAAACCCTAAAATCTTGCTCCTGGATGAGGCCACGTCTGCACTCGATACTGAGAGTGAGAAGGTAAAGCTATATCTGTGTGTGCGTGCACTGGACTGTAATTTGCTGAGTACTGACTGATTATATGTATTCTGAATTAATCACATTTAAAAAATGATTTAGCTATTAGCTTGTTATTAGATTATATTGTTTTAAAATACTCATGATCGGAGTACAGTAACCTTTATTAATTACATGAGTATTTTATGTTCGCAAAACGGCATCAAGTTTTTTATAATTCATTGATTTTTCTCTATTTTAAATTGTATTTTTCATTTTAACATGCAGATTTTGCTCCTTCAAATTTAAGTGTTCTTTTCTAAAAAGCCTATGTATAAAATTTGATAGCCTTACAATGTTGTAGTAATTTCACACACAATTCCACAAATTTTTATTTATTTTATTATAGTATATGTAAATGTAATACATTTTTTAGCTTTTTATCAGTTGATCAACACCTGTAAAGCCTTAACAAACTCTGGTTTTGCAAAACCCTGGCATAGTATAATGCACTTTGTATTGCTGATTAAAAAAAATTTAATGGAATATATACATTTTTTTATGTTTATATGGTACAATATTCAATTCATATCAAACTAGGGGCCTTTCACACTGAGCTTGATTAAGTACCACAAACGTACAACACAATAACATTCTTGAATCGAAACAGAATCGAAATCCCTATTGAGCTATTTACATTAGTTGTGAACAAACTGTGATTTTTTATTTATTTTTATTTTTTGATTATATTTGTTTTACCCGTCGCGCTGTGATGAAACAAGCTGTCCAATTAATTTGAGCTTTAGATCGCATGCATAGAGGTTAAAAGTGATAAAAAAAAGTAGTTGGATTACGTTATTAATTACAGTTTTCAAGAATAAGGTAATCCACTCAGCACTGATGCCTGGATTTCTGAATGCTTTCGATGCACAGAATGTGATTTGATTTTCAATCCTCAGATTGTTCAGGCTGCTCTAGACGAGGCCCGTCAGGGACGCACATGTATCGTCATTGCTCACAGGCTTTCCACCATTCAGACAGCTGACATCATCGCTGTGATGTCACAAGGTGTGGTCATCGAGAAAGGGACCCACGAGGAGCTCATGGCCAAGAAAGCAGCTTACTACAAACTTGTCACTACAGGGGCGCCTATTAGTTAAAAATGATATAGTGTTTGGACGAGCAGGGAGTCCCGCCTCAAACTCACACCATTTCTTGAGCAATCCTTCGTCTCTCTGGGCTCGCCGGGCTGCTCAAATACATTACATCTCATTACATTCGGTAATGAAATTACTAAACAATTGTGGAGGTGTTTTTGATTTATATGTATTTATTGATCAGTGGACATTCATTATGCCTTGACAATGTCCTCATGTGTTTGAATTATACACAGTTAACATGGATAACCTGTGTTTTGTTTTTAAGAAACTGAATGAAAATGTATTGTATCAAAATGTGTGACGTGCAAACCTTCGACCTAAAAGGTTTCAGAGATTCGACTTGTTGCAGCAGCGGAAGATATGGTGTCCTTGAACTGTAGTGATAACAGTATGAGACTGATAACATGTCCATAATCACTGATACGTTATGCTCAGTCTTTGTTTAATGTAGAGCCACGTGTGATCTGCCTTTGGTGTCTCATTTGTTTTTCGTTCAGATGTTACAGATGGACATATTAAAAAGTCCTTTAAAATTGTATGTAATTAAAAAGTTGTCACTATCTTGCGTTCTATGAGGACAAATTGTGCTCATTTAGGTATAAGCAACAATATGTTAAGTTTCTTCTAGCTTGTTTATTTGTTCCACAGCCCTAAGAGGGAATAAAGTTGTTGTAAATGAATTTTTATTGTACAAATAAAAGCATCAGAAATATCAACTTACAATGTTTGACTTGACCTTTCTAAAATAAGCTTGAATCCGCGTAGAACGGTTTGTTGGCATACAAAATAGTCTGGCTTCAATATACATTTTATGACAAATGTTTGATATACTGTATTTATTTTTAAGCTCTTCTAAAACCACATTTATGTTCCCCTGCCCAGCAGAAAGGCGTTACATGCTGGGTTTCTGGCAAATTTGTGTGTATGTGTGTGTCTAAAATCTCTGAGGAACGTTTCTATGCCACAAAGAATTGAGGCAGTTCTGAAGGCAAAGGGGGGTCCTGGTACTAGCAAGGTGTACCTAATAAAGTGGCCTGTGAGTGCCACTCACACATATGTGTGTGTGCGCTTTAATTTGTGATAACACGTGGAAAATAGGCCATCTATGAAATTATACTTTCTTGCACTTCCATATATGTTGTCCAAAAAGATATGATTGGTTGGATGTATGTATTTCTGTTGTCAAATAATTCTATTTGTCAGATGAAACAGCCAATAATCTATATGAAATTACTATTATACTACTATATTACATTATTACTTATTATTAAATTAGTATATTATTGTCACGAACTGCAGCAGCCAGAGCTCAAATGAACACCAGATGGCGCAGCCTACTTAGTAGACTCTGCCTACTTCAGCCATGGGACATCTCATTCATCTGGAGTTGTGATTTTGTTTTATGGGTTTCACGGCTTAATTGTTGTGTATAAATGGTTACAACAGCAAAGCCCTAAACAAAATATTTTATGCTGACCTACAGTACGTGTTAAATTTAACCAATGGAAGCCCAGATAGCACACGTAGGTCTGCAAGATGTCTGTTAAAGATCTCTTGATCTGGAAAGCATCTGCTGTCTACAGACGTCTGGCAGATGTCAGTTTTACATCCATTACAAATCATAAACATCTTAAAGACATCTAATATATGTCTGTTTGACATCTAAAAGGAAACGTCCTATAGACGTACTGCAGATGAGCAAACAACCTAAATAATACGTCTTGCAGATGTAAATACATCTCCTAGATGTACGTGTGCTATAAGGGAGGCGACTTATTCAACAGGGCAAAGTTATCTATAGGGGGGCATTTCAATTTGTTCCCAGACAATTCAGTTGACCGTCTTCCCTCTAGAGGACACCATCACACTTTTGATGACATTGTCAATAACTTGGTTTTAAAACACAAATTTGATTGACTGTTGGAGGTTAAAAAATTTAACTGTTAAGACAATACCAGACACATTATCCAGATTCTGCTTGTACATATCTCTATAGGCGCACTTTTAACTTATACCTATCCTGCACTTGCTGCTTATTGCACTACTGGTTAGACCTAAACTGCATTTCGTTGCCTTGTACTTGTACATGTGTAATGACAATAAAGTTGAATCTAATCTAATCTAATCTAATACACTTCTAACAACGGACAGTGCTCCAGGTTGGACTACTGGCTTATTCCATTGAACTGGGTTTATATTTGATGATATTTACAGATTAACAGACCGTTGCTCAGTGATTCTCATTCCTACCATAAACAATAACAAGCGACCTTAAAATATACTTTGAAATTTAAAAGCAGTCTTTTGCTTAACAAACATTTTTGTGAAGAAGTTAAAAATCTCATTGTTGAGGATGCATCTTTAGATTCCTCGCCATTAAATAAATGGGATCGGTTTACATTTAAAGTTAAAGAAATAGCAGTTAAAATGGGAAAATCTTCTTCTAAGCAATCTTCTTCAAACAAAGGCAAATTGTTACTAATATTATAGTTATAATATAGTGAGGAAAAAGCCCAATTAGAAAATCTCAAAAATCAACTATAATTTTTCCTTAGATAAAGCTTGCAGAGCTTTTATTCTTTCCAGGTCTCGTTGGCTTGAGGAGGGTGAATAAAACTCTTCCTTTTAATCTTAATTTTTAAAATGTTTAAAATCTTTAAAAAAAAGAAAAAGAAGGCAAAAGAAAATTTCGAAATGAAGCATCAATGGTGTAGTAACTGAAGATTTAGATCTAATTAACAAAATAGTTCTAGATTTTTATAGTAGGCCTGACTTAGACTGTTCAAAATACTCTGAGGCTAGTTGCAAATCCTGAACTGACTTAAAGATGACTTTAGAAGTAGTATGGAGGAGGGCTTTTAAATCTACTCTGTTTCCTGATTTTAATAAAATCAACGTGCCTGTAAATCGTTCTGATAAGCTGGGGAAAGCATTCTCTAAATATGTTCAATGGCCAATTCCACCTAAAGTTAAAGAAACACATTTCAAAATTTGTCACAAGATTTATCCAGTTTCCAATATTCTTCATAAGCGATTTAAATTAGCGCTTTTTGTGAATTTACTGAGAAATCTCTAGAACACTCTGCTCTGTTTCATGATGGAGTGATGTTAGAGACTGGCTGACTTTAAAAATGTCAAACATCTCTGTATCTAATATCAATATCCTGTTTTATGTTGATGGTTTATATAATTTAATTTCAGACGTTGTTAATATTGTTTTCCTACTTGCCAAATATATACATTGTTGTAAATGGAGAAACCTGTTTTGAACCTTTTATAAACGAATTTAAACTGTTCTACTCCTCACTAAGTTACTTAAAAATTGTCGTGCCATGAAATTATCAACAGACAGGTCCAAGTTTCTTGTGTTTTTATTTGTTTTAACTTATTGCCTTACATGTATAATTCTGGATCCCCTTAAAATGTAATGCTGATTGTTGTTGTATTTGGTTTATACTATGTTGTTTCCTTTACGAGTTCTAGTATTCTACTCTGAAAAAAAAAAAAAAAAGTTTATGTCATACCGCTATTTTGTAATTGTGACGACGTGTTTATCTGACGCCACTTCCTGTGTAACTGCTGACGTTCCGGGCGCGGATTTTTAAAAACGACGTGAAGAAAAATTGCTTTTATTTTCACACCACACAACGGGTGAGTGATTTAAATGTTTTTTGCGACTGTTAAAATAACGTTTGTTAAGGTTTCAGTAGCTAGAATTGAAGTAGTAACAAAGTTAAAAAATATCCAGCTGAAGTATTAACTTTTTAGCTAACGTTAACGTTATGACACTAACAACTGTATATTGGTTTTCTGCTCAGATGGATTGCATGGATATTATTACAGCACACCATGGGCAAATAATACATACATAACTGCATTCTTAGACTCTTTTGTATTATCGTAGAGTAGATAATAGTAATAATATGTGGTGTCTAGTGTAGTAACGGAACTGGCACGGTGTTGTTGTTTGGATGATTTTGCAGCTCAGTATGGCATCTATCAGAGACTATAACGTGGTGGAGCAGTTCAACAGCAGACTGGAGGAGATCAGGGCTAAACTGCTGGATCAGGCCATGGGAGAGACGCTCAATGACAGGGTGGCAGGGCTCTGTCAGGAACACAGACAATACATGAAATCTGTCTTAAGTAAGAGATGCACAGGATTCTTCTATGCTTGCCATGGACTATCAGGGTTTGAGCTGAATGTGCAAGAATGTGTAAAAAGATTACTTGTGGGATGCATTTTGGAAATGAAAATAGGACATGTACTATTTTAAATAAATATCTGTCATTATAATCCATTTGGATTAAAAAAAAAGGCTTGGTCATGTGGTGAAAAATTAATTATATTGTGGTCATTTGGAAGTTTGTATTTGCTCTGAGAACTTTTTATTTTTATTTTTTGCTATACAAACATTATGGTATTAAGAAATTAAGCCTATGGATGCTTGTTTCTGCACCAGGATAAAAAATAAATACATAAATAAACGTAATTGCTACTTTTTTTTATCTTATAATTCACACTGTATTTGTGTTTGCCTCTGCTATGATAAATAATAATAATGTTCTGACTTTTCTTGCATTTACAAATTTCTCTCATAATTTAAAATATTCTGGTTTCTGTAGCTTTTTAAATGTTGTATCGCAAGAAAAAAGAGTTTGAATATTTCAACTTGCTTGGGGTTTCTTTCTTTGCTTCTACGTAGGTACTTGTTTTAAGAAATGTAAGGAGGATGAAACCATTTTTGACATGATACAAACATACAAAGAAGGTAACTAGTTGGCACCATTGCTCGACGTTTTAATAACATCAATCTGGTATGGTGTTGTCTGGATTTGTCAGACTGCCATGATATTTCCTTTCTTTTTGTTTAAATTAGATTTGAAAGAGAAAACATCTTCACTGAAAGAGAAGAGCGCTGAACATCTTGAGGTGGTTTCTGAGATTGAAGACAAAGAGCATCACAAAGCGCTCTTATACCAGAGAATTGAGAAGCTCAAGAAGGATCAGGCCAAAAACAGAGACTGTGTGTAATCCACAATGGTTTTATTATTGCCTTCTATCTGACCTGATGTTACTAATGTTTGTTTTATGCATTTCTATAGTGATTCAGTCACAAAATAAAGCCAACAAGGACAGACTGAAGAAGCTGAACAGATGTAAAGACATCTTTCAGAAGCACCTCAGTCTTGAGATCAGAAAAATCCAAGGTAAAGTCTTTGTTTGACTGAAGTATGAAGTGTTTTATTTATTGATTTAAAAACAATTTTTTTTATTATGCATTAGATGCATCATTCAAACGCGTGAGTGAGGTACAAAGTCTGATAACACATTTAAAATCTGTGATTTTCTTTTATTTGAACCTTAAAATGAATGTGTTAGGATTTTGAAAATGATTTGGCATTTTCTAAATTACTTTTTCACTCCGATTGTAATTGCTGCTTATACAATAAAAAATTGGTTTGTCACTGTATCATCAACATCTGTGTTTATTTGAAGGTGAGAAGCTGCAGTTTGTCTACAGGAACATCAGTCATAAAGATCCAGACACGGTCCATACCTTCCTCCTACAGCTCGATGCAGAGGGCGTTTACCACAGTAAATACCCATCTTTTCATCTGTTTATCTTTGATTTTGTAAAAATTAAAACAGTCGTTAGCATAAAAAAAAAGTAAGGCTTTTTTTTTCTACCTGCTTTTGAGAAGACTCAGTGTTACGTGTTTATACTGATAAACAAGAATATTTATTTTATGGTTTAATGATAAATTAATTACTTTAAACATTTTGTGGGGGAAAAAAAAGTTTGTGTTCGGTATATAATAATTATTTATGTATTTTATGTTTCTACAGCAAAAGATCAAAAGCTGTATAAAAGTTCTGTAATAGTATTACAATTTGAAATGACTTTTTTGTATTGGAATATATTGTATAAGTATAATTTATTCTTGTAATGCAAAACTGAATTTTTAGCATCATTACTCCAATCTTCAGTGTCATG
Organism: Enteromius anoplus; assembly: GCA_032359395.1. Classification (NCBI taxonomy): domain Eukaryota; kingdom Metazoa; phylum Chordata; class Actinopteri; order Cypriniformes; family Cyprinidae; genus Enteromius; species Enteromius anoplus. The sequence continues at coordinate 3,615,369 of JAUMHG010000297.1, forward strand.
ATCCTTCAGAAACCTGAAAGCATTTATTTAAAATGCATATATTTTTTTGTGCTTGGCTCGCTGCATAAAACTACTAAAAATAGAATTTTCTGAGCGCAAACAGCGTAAAATGATTGACAGAACTACAGTGATTAAATACTGTGATCATATTTTCCCCTCAGTCATCTCCTGTGACCCTCCGCTGGAGAAAATGGCACATCTAGAGCGCAGACTGCAGGAGACCAACAACTTCTCTGCTTTCCTTGCAAACATCCGGAGAGAGTTTGTGGCACTTCACAGCGGTGTGAAGACAGCCTGACTGAAGGACAGAAGCTGATATTTTCTTTATTTCAGATGCATTTGAAACAAACGGTCAGAGACACAGACACCACATTTATATGATCGAGCTTTTATTTGCCTAAACCAGCAGCAGTTACTTAATATGAAATTATTTAATTGTTTCAGTTCTAAACTTTTTAGCAATAAACCTTTTTATACAAGTCAAAAACAGTGCTTTAAGGTGTCATGGTTTTATACTACAGTGACTTAAATGTCTCACACAAATGCATTGCATTATGTAAATTTCTTCTTCACAATAAAGTTCTAAAAATGTTATTTTCATGAAAAAAAAAAAAACGCGCACACACACACACCGAGAAATTGTCTTTTCTAAAATATTTTTATGGGCTGGAATCTCACCTATTGTAAAATGTCTCAACTCACATTAATTCATGATTTGTGAGTGAATTGTTCTTTAGGGTCTGAATCTGATGCAATTCTTTTGAATGATTTTCTAAAGTCCTTTTTTCAAGTAATTGTGTTCAACCCTACAGCACGAGTGAATCACGATTAGGTCAATGACCTTTTCCATCACATGCTCTTTTGAAACTAAGCTTCAGAGGACTTCATCTGCGTGAAAACAGGCAGCTCCTCCACATATGTGGACGGGAAATGTCCTCTCTGTCCGTTCAGCTCACCGAACCACCAGCCCGTGTCGTCCTTCTGAAAGATATCCAGTACGTCTCCTGCCAGATTGAAGAGGGAGAGTCAACAGAAAGCAGGTGCTGAGGGATGATGTATTAAGATGAACTGCCATGTATACCTTCATTAATGTTTAACTCATCCTCTCTTTCTGAGGTGAAGCTGTATAAAGCCTTGCATCTGCCGAGTGAGTGAAATTCTGAGCCTGTTTGGGGCATTTAACACACTCAAAAATGAAATCGGGAGTTTGTATGTTGTTAAAACGAAGGCAAACATGTTTTGCTTGCCGTTTACCTTTATCCTCTTCTGATTCAGACATGCGTCCGTTAACCCGGTCGCTCTGTTGCTTGTCCGGGTTGTTATGCGTGACATCGGCCGAAGGCTCTTCAGTTGTCGTATCAGGGCTTTGGTTGGTGGGCACACTTTTTTTGATCGCAGCGCTCTTCATGGACTGACGTGATCTGAACGGAGTCTTCTTGATCCTCACCGGTCGAGAAAGCTGCACCACGCTGTGCTCACAGTCCTGGAGCAAAACCAGAGAGAGTTTAAAAACTCATGCCACATATAGATGGGATCTTTGTCTAAATTGGTCTTATTAAAATTGCAATGCTGTCTCTCTCCACCCAGCAGCCTCAGGGAAACCCATATATTACAGTCAAAAAAATGTAGAGTGTTTTTAAGGAACAGCATAAACAGAACCTTATGCTAAACTAGTGATGACCTAGTTTCTCAATTAACTCTTATGTTTACGTTTTCTTCCTGTCCTAGATATATCAAGATTTTTTTACATGATGGGATCAAATGAATCAGAGGTGTTTTTTGTTTTGTTTTTGTTTTTATGAAACTAGAGACTCTAGGCTCATTTAATTTTTATTTATTGATTTATTTTTAAAGAAATGTTTTAGTAGTACCTATAGTTTTTTGTTACTATAATTCATGTAATTATCATTCATGTTGATTATAATTGAATTCTGCATATACTGATGATAAGTTTATCAACATAAAATTAGAAATAAAAATGCCCTCCACAGAAGCTCAGACTCAAAATGCATGCTGATAAAGTTTTACTAAAATAAAAACTGCATCTTAATCATAAAGATGACAAGTTTGTACATTTAATGCATGCTAATAATCCTTTTATTAAAATAAAATGTGTAGCTTACCTTTTCTTTCCATTTAGTGATGCTGTCACTGAATCGATGTTTTGATTTTGGTCTGCCCTCTATCTCTGCCAGACTGTGAGTCAGTTTGCAATGCGTTGCTTCCAAAAGGTCCAGTTTGAGGATGGCCTACAGAGAGAGGGGAGCGGTCAATATTCAGTGTGTAAAAATATCACAAATATCAAATACCTTTACATTTTTGCTTCCACGATTACATAATCAGGGACTAATTAGAATGAAAATATATTTTTGTTGTTGTTGACAAGTTTGAACAGAACATCTGAGTGAAATGTAACCTCTGACCTCATCCAGTAACTGTTCCGTTTCCTCCAGGTTTTTTTGATTGGAGAAGTTTGGCTGTTCTGTGTATACTTTCACCATTTTCTCTAAGCCTGGAATCCAGATTTATGTCAGTGTTGAGCCAAATGTCATATAATGAACAATACAAACTGGACAGAACCACCGAATAAGATCTCTGAGGAATAAACGTTCTGTTTAAAGGGGGTCATATCAGTCGTTTTTCATGAACGTCCTACATATTTAGGAATAAAAATATCTGTCCTTTTTATCTAGATGTGCAGATTTCTGGACACCAATAGGTTCCTTTGACAATGTTGAATGCAAATGTGATTTGTCCTTTTTAAATGACATGGGCTTAGCTCTGAAGCACAGTATACAGAACATCCAAACCTTCTCTGTCACTTTTTGTTTTCGTGATGCAGTCCTCCAGACGCTGAAGTTTGGTCCTGATGGCATCTTTCCTTCTGTCTTTTCCCATGACTGTTTTTCCTTCTTCCTCCTGCATAAACACACACACGGCAACACATTTCAATCAATTCTGCAACACAATTTTGTGTTGTATTTGTAAGTTCAAAGACTTACGAAGTAGTCAGCCATGAGAAATTCAGCTTTGCTCTCGTCCGCTACAGCGCTTACGTCCTCGACCAGCAACTGAATGTCCTTCTCCACATCAACTTTGCGTACGGCCTGCTCAATCTGTTTGTGACTCTGTTAGCAAAAACAAATCCAGCCTTCAAAGCCAGTTCAATCACGTCAAGAAATTATCAAATAAAAGACATCGTAGCAAGGTTTAAATGAATTTTCACTTGAGCTGTTTATTTATTTATTTTTCATATTAACTTGTAAATGCATGAAACGTTGCCTTTTAAAGTTGATTAACTTGTAAATTAACTTGTATTATTTGTAACACCATACAAATAACGATTCTTTATGGCATCAAAATACATTTTTCATTCTAAAAAGGTTCTTTAGATTAATAAAATATTCTTTACACTAAAAAAAAAAAAAGGGAATGTTCTTTGTGGAATTACATTTTATTTTTATTTTTTCCAATTTTTCTACGTTACCTACATTTGCAGTTTAGCATTCAAAACTGACTAAACTGTCCCCGATTGTAAGTCGCTTTGGAAAAAAAGCATTACAAAATGATTAAATGTAAAATGTTGTTTTAATTATGAATTATTATTATTAAATATATTTTATGTATATATATATATATATATATATATATAAATAATGTATTAAATATATTTAAGCCTGATATTTATTTATCTTTATGAAAACATTAAACATGAAGTGTGGATATTTTTATTTCATTTTTTGGAATGTATTAAAAATATTGAATTCTATTTTATTGAATTTGTGGCCATTTAAATTCAATATCAAATGGAGCATGTAAAAATCATGTGCTTGATGGTTCAGTCACTCACGTGAATGACGGTCTGTGCGTAGACAGTCATGAAGAGACTGTACTTGTCCAGGGTGTTGGACAGAGTCTCTATTCTTTGCTTCTCAAGCTCCTGAACAATCTGAAGCGCAGAACCGAATCGGTCAAAAGGCAATGGATTTCAGAAAAGATCAAATTGGAAACCTAAAGATGTGAAAGGAACCTGATAGCAGGTTTTCAGCGTATTCTCCAGCTTCAGTCGGATGTGGTGACCCTCCATGTTGGTGTTAAAATATTCCTCATCCACTCTGGTCTGAAGCTCTGCTGATTTAGTCAATCTGTTCAACATCTACATGAAAATAATGTCATAGTATCTAATGTCACAAACATATAACGTGCTTTCCCTTATAACCAATTACCCATCATATTTACCTTTTGTTTTTCCTTCTCTGTACAGATTTGCTTATTTTTCTCCACAAAGCTGAAGAGAGCTTCATGTTCTCTTGTCAGCCCAGCCAGCTTCTTTTTCAGCTGTAAAAACACACTTCTGCTCAAAATTAATCCCTTTCATGGCAACTTACAATTATGTTTTTCTTACCTTAATTTGTTCACTCCAGTTTGTAAGAACAAGCTTTCCGGACTTTTCAACAGCGTTGTCAAGCTGTAAACACACAGCATTTACTGTAGTGTAAACATGCTGCTGTAAATCATAAACATTAAAGAAGCAGTTCACCCAGAAATTAAATTGTACCAATGGATCCTCTGCAGTGAATGGGTGCTGTCAGAATGAGCGTCTAAACAGCTGACAAAAACATCACAATGGTCATCCAAACCACTCTAGTCCATCAGTAATGTGTTGTGAAAAGAAAAGCTGCATGTTTGTAAAAAACAAATACATCATGAAGATGTTTTCGTCTTCAAACTGTTGATTATTTAACAAATTATGGATTCTCTTATTTTTGCCAGAAGCAAGGATTTGAAGTTAATTGCCTCAAAAATGGATTCGTTTTTTTTACAGACATGCAGCTTTTTATTTCAGTGGATGTTAGCTGATAAATTGGATGATAAACTGATGAGTATTACTTGTGGATTACTGTGATGTTTTTATCAGCTGTTTGGACTCTCATTCTGATGGCACTCATTCACTGGTGAGCAAATAATGTAATGCTGCCTTTCTCCAAATCTGTTTCTGATGGAAAAAACCCACTCTTGGAAGTCCTGAGGGTGAGTACATTTTCATTTTTGGATGGACTATTCCTGTAAGTGACATACCGGCCTTTTTCTTTTCCCGTGTTCATCTAGGATTTGACGGATTTCCTGAATGGCATCTTGGCTGAGAGCATTTCCCAGTGTGCTGAAAGAATAAGCCTGATATAAATACACAGCTACCCACATGAATAATAAAGAGAGGCTGATCCAGTGCGGTGTCGTACCGGTGGGCATCTGCTGAGGCGTACATTTCATCTGATATGAAGGACCATGCACGGTACGTGGAGCTTTGAAGAGGAAAACCCGTCAATGAGTTTGCAAGGCAAGTGCATCAAATATTAACCTGCACTGCTCACATGACATGCAAAAACGTTCTTATTTTCGACTTACACTACACGTAAAGAGCAACACTATATAAGATACTAAGTTTTGCTTTCCGAAAATATGTATTTTTTCTTTATGCTTAAAACAAGTGGAAAAAATGTCAGTGTATATTAAGACAAAATACACTCATTAAATATATGAGAAGATTTAATATCTTGTGATTTGTTGCTTTACAAGTAAATTCAGCTTGTTTAAAAGATTTATTAAATATTGTCCTTATAATAGTAATATTAAGTAATTATTACTTATCATTCGTACATAAAAACATAAAAATGTAATCAATTCTTTCAACTTCATTTTAATGTGTGCTCCTAAAAAAACTGATGTTAGGAATAAAATATTAATCATTAATCATGCAAACCTCATAAAATTTAATAAAAAGTTTTCTTTCAATAATATTTTTATTCATATTACTGTATACATCTAGCTTGAACTCCTGAGGTTGATGATTAGATGGATCACTCACTTGTCACACATCTCTTTCGAGACTTTAAGAAGTTTCCCTGCGATCTTCTGAAGTCCTTTCGAATAGTTGATCTCCAGTTCAGATCTAAATTCACAGAAAACAATGTCCGTTGCGTTAGTCATGCTCGTTTCCTCGGGTCAGTGAGATTCTGCCCTGGACATTTCAAGGATTTCAGGGTTTTGGAGAACTGCTGTATTCTTTTCTCTTGCATTTCTCCTCTTGAGAATGCAAAGCCAAGTATCTTCAGTGTCTTTTAGAGGTCGAGTACTACAACGAGTACTACAACAGGCTCAAGAGAAGAAGAGCAGGGATCGTATGTTACCTTTGCTGAAAGATGGCCAAGAGCTCTTTGCAAAAAAACTCGCCATTCTTAGAGATTCTCTTCAGATCCTGATACAGCAGATTATACTGAAAAACAATATACAGCCTAATTAACCGACTATCTATCTATCTATTGTTCAACAGAATAGCAATGCCTCCAGACATCTTTGAAACTGCATCTAGAAATCAGTCAAGCTGTCTTGTCTCTTTTTCTTTCAGATGGAGTTTCAAAACTTTGGTTTAAAACTTTTTTCAGCCAAACTTTGTCAAGTTGACAGCAAAGTCCAGACAAAAGTAACTCTTCTAGTTAATAATAAGCAATTCTTCTGCCAAGTGATTTATGGAGTGATATTTGAAAGCAGACTTCATCACATCTGTACATCATTATGCTCTACAGCAGACATGTTAATAGTTGAATATATTTGTTTTAGCAGTAAAGTTCAAAGAATGAAACAGCTCTGGACTCACAGTACAGCTGCTCAGCGGGTCCTTCATCTTCACACTGGTCGTACTTTAACTCTGCAGATCGACCTTTGACCCAGTCAGTTCTTGAAGAATGCATGCGGAAATCACCTGTGTGCCTGTGCAAGATTACGTGTGCATCATTAACCCTCCATAAAACCAGAGGAGTGCCGGAATTCAGCTTCAGTCTTTGCTAAAGCAATCAATGTTTCACTTCTGTCAGCTGGTTTAATGTTAGGTGCCAGCCGACAGCAATATATAATAAACAACAGTGTTGAAACATCTACCCCTTGATCTACCTACTTGATTTTTCTGTAGGTTCCAGCTCTGGACACTCAGGAAAAAATTAATAAAAAAGGTTTTCTCTAGTCTTTGTCAAAATTTAGTTTAGAAACGAATAAACGGCACAATTTATTACAACGTACGACTTTTTAAAGAATTCTGGACTCTTGTAGAATTCTAGTACTTTGATTATGATGGTGAAATATTTGCATAATGATGTGAACAGTCACTAATTGCAATAATGTTTGATTTGAAGGGAAAAACATCTGAATTCATGATCACACTCACCTAAAAACTAGATATATTAATGCTGTAAGTCAGAAAGAGATTGTTTCTTGTTAGTGTAATAATGCTTTGACAATTTTATAAGCTAATTCACGAGTTTGCTCTTCCCCATAATTATAATAAGCATGTTTGGCGTGCTGTTCAGGGGTGAGCCGGGAGCTTGGCGGACCCAGAGCCCTAGTGGCATGAATCTTTGCGATGCTAGGGCTCGGGGACCGGCTCGAACCCTGCGTGCCCCCCTTGGAAGGTGCGAGACGAGGCAGAGAAGGGGAGGAGGAGGGATGCTAGAACGAGATGCGGGAGGGAAGTAGACGGGCGTAGTTATTGCTGATATGTTTGGTTTGGATTGGCCAACGAGATGAGTGGAAGGTGGAGCCAGCTGCGATTGATAATTAGAACGTGCTCCTCCTGGAACTTATTTGAACAACATCACCAAAATAAAATTGAATAAAAAAATTAATTGAAATTGTCAATATTTGCTAGCTGTTTACATGTAACATTTACATATAAAGAATAGAACGACTGCCATCTTATGAGTAGCCTATTCCTTTTTCTGACCCTGTATGCAAAAGGAGCAGATGAGTCGATTCCATCGACGAGAGTCAGAAAATAGAGTCGACTCTGAAAAACATAATCGAACACTTCTCTATTAGCATTTGGGGGCGTCTTTTTCGTCAGAACCTGACCAACTAATACTAGCACATACCTATTCTATTTTATTCCAGTTAAGTGTACTGTGCTAGACTAACTTAGACTTGTTATAGCACTGTTGGTCTCTCATTGGTCTGATTGCTATGGTTCTCATTTGTAAGTCGCTTTGAATAAAAAGAAATGTAAATATAGACTCCACCCATTCCTCCTCCAATCAGAACGCTCATATCCACACACTGTTCTATAGGATTATAGATTTAAAACTAATGTACTGGAGCATTTTATGGTTTGACTTCACAGATGGCCAAGTCTCTTAAAATATCATCTTTCCTGCTGCAGTTCTTCTGTGTCTGTTGTTTATAGTTATATTAAGTTTTCAATATTACTTTGGATCTCTTTAGAGGTGCTGTCTCCCCACAATACCTTTAAAAAATCACATTTCTTATTAGGTATCCTCTTTTCACTTTATTTTCCGATTTCAGCCTGCTGGAAAGATGAATGCAGTGCCATATTAAAGAAAACTGCTTCAAAATACACTAAAATAACAATATCCCTCACATCTCATCTTGAATTGGATAAATAAAGAGACATATGCAGCCAAAGCAACATAAGCAGCCAGAAGGGGTTTGGTCTGTCTTGTTTATTTAAAATACATGGCATTACATAATTCATTAGTACCGCTGATAATCAGTTTTCCAGCAAAGGCAGAGAATACAGTTGTCTTATTTTTTTTATTTCCTTTTTAAAATCTTCGCCTTTTGACATCAAATGTAAACCACATAACACAGCAACCTGTCTGCAGTGCAAATAAGACGACGGCTAATTAGCTGTAGCGCTTCTCCAGCTCATAACGGACAGCAGCAGCGACCTTCCCAACGCTGAAAGAAACAGCATCAAAACACTCGAATCAAAAGCTTTAAATAAAGCTCAGCTGAATGATGATCAAATGCATGAGGAAAACCGGAAGAATCTTTTTCTAAACTCAAAAAAGATCATTAAAAAACAAACAACATAACAATAACAAATGAAAGCTGCAAGCAGCGCTGAAAGGGCCCTCGCACCCGGGCTCCCCGCCTCCCGTGGCTTCAGGAAGACAGGGAACAGTGAGCAATATGCATTTAAAGAGCCAAATATAGAAATAATATGTAAAAGTAATTTATATGTGCCAAACTTCCTTCTGCCAGCTGGTGGCGCTATGTCTATAACTGAACATTGTTATGTCGATGTGTTCAGATCAGTGCTTTTATCAAACATATCAAGTTTGATGCAGATTGAACGTGGTTTGCTTGAATTAGAGAAAAGCACAACATATCCCGTTGTCTACACGTGATGCTATGAATATATCTGAATATTGGCCTTTAGATGTCTTCAGGCAAGGGGTCTTGATAAATATCTGAAGTTTGGTGCAGACTGGACATTGCGTGTTGAAGTTAGTGTGAACAAGTCATTTCCAGTTGCCAGCTGGTGGCGCTATGATTAAAATAGAATATTGGCCTTCAGATGTGTTCAGGCCATGACCTATTTTCGAGTTTAGGGAAGATCAGAGATTTTATGACTGAGATACAGCAAGTTATATTTTCTGGCGAGACATCAAAATTTGTGACCGACACGCCCTTAAATGAAAACTTAAGATCTTCACAATTTACCATCCCAAAGGCCTTTAGATTAGACTGACAAAATAAAATGTTGATGTCTCCAAATCTCTAAGAGTTGTTCATTACAGAGTAAAACATGTCACTTCCTGTCAGCAGGTGGCGCTATGACTATAACTGATTGTGGCCATGTAGATCTGTTAGGAGTCTTATCTAACATGTGAAGCTTGGGGTAGATCGGACATTGTATGGCTGACTTATAACAACTTCCTGTTTCATGGCGAAACATCAAATTTTGGACACGCCCTTCAAAGCAAATTAACATCGCAAAGGCCTTTAGTTTACACTGACTAAATTTGGTGTTGATCTGAATAAATCTCTGGGAAGAGTTCGTTAAAGTATGATGCCTGAAAATGAAAAATATGCTGAGATTATTAAAAAAATAACCGACTTCCAGTTGGGTTTGGAATTTTGCTACAAGAGACTTTCTTGTAGGGAATGGTGTGCTACATGTGTGTACCGATTTTCGTAAATGTACGTTAAAGGTAGCGGAAGGGGCACTTCTTTGAATGTAAACAGGTGACGCTATTGAGCTATTTTGTCACCCCCACTTTTGAAACCCATATCAGATGTCTATTTTCAACACTTTTGAGGTGTGTGCATGAAGAGTATGTTCAGGGTCTCCAAAAATGCGATTAAATCTGCGGTGGAATAATAATAATAAACGGAGCAATTGCAAGAGGGTCCTTGCACCGCAGTGCTCGGGCACTAATAAGACCAGTGTTTGGTGCCACATATTCATCAAAGTGCATGTATGTTCACTCAAACATTGATCAAACAGTTTGATATATTTCATAATCTCATATGTACCTTGTTTCTGAAGTGTGAGCACATTAATAAAACCAAAACCTAGTTTGAAATATGACTGGGATTCAATGAAAATTAATTATCAAATATAATCATGGGACATTACATTAATCTGTAATAACTTGATACATATCTCCATTTCTATCAAGTGAAATCTTATTTGAAATGCTTTCCTGGAAAAACGAACACTTTCCAAAGGTGCAAGCTTCTTATTAAAACACTTTCAGATTTTTCTCCATGTCAGGCAAGATTTCTCAGTAAAATACACACAAGTGTCCCTTTTCTTTTCAGCACTGAAACACTGATACAGGCTTCCCATTATCAACTTACACTATCATTCCAAAGACTTTTATTTTAAAAGTATTTAATACGTTTATTCACCAAGGATGCATTAAATTGGTCAAACGGGACAAACTAAATATTTCTGTTTCAAATAAATGCTATATTTTACACTAACACACATTTCCACAAAAATATGAAGCGGCGCAACTGTTTTTAACATCAATAATAAATGTTTCTTGAGCAGTAAATCGGCATCTCAGAATAATTTCTGAAGGATCATGTGACACTAAAGTAATGATGCTGAAAATTCCGCCTTGCATCACAGAAATAAATTATATTTTCATATATAATCAAATAGACAACAGTTATTTTAAATTGTAATAATATCCCTTTATTATTACATATTTGATCAAATAAATGCATCCTTGATAAGCAGAAGACACCTTTTTTCAAAAACCAACCCCAATCTTTTGAATGATAGTGTATTTGTGAAAGTATGTTTAGTGAAGGAATATCATTGATTTGTCATGAACCACTAGTTCATTTGAAATTGACTTGACTGTCATTTTAAAACGCTGTTAACCCATTCCACAAAACTGATGTTGGTGCTTGCTCAGCTGGAGAATCTGTGAATCGCTCAATTTAAAATCATGTAAGTGATTGTTACTGCATAACGTTTCTACATATAATTATAGTGTTAAAATGTAGCATCTGAGGTTGCCATGCAAAGTCACAAAAATAAATCCAGCGTGTTCACAAGATAAATGCGAGTCACCACATTAAGCAATTCCAGTTTACATTTTGCTGATGATTAAAAGTAGATGTATTGATATTATCATTTCCTTATCTGAAACCGGCAGATTTAAGGCCACGCACATTATATGCAAATACGAATGCAGCCTGCCGATGCAGTGCAAGTAATTCTCTGTAGTCAAACCGGCAAGAAATCCAAAAATATTTTCGGAGAATGTTTTGTTCCTTTCAAGTTCTGAAATTTTCTATTAACATTCAAAATGTTTTTTTTTTCTTGGTTATACAAACATGAACAGCCCATTTTATAATTTTGCAAACATTGTGGGAAGATTACCGTTAATTGTTAAATGCATTAGAAAATGTTGAAATTAACATTAACTAAAATGAATTAATGCTATAGAAGTATCGTTCAGTTCATGTTAACTAATGTTAACTAATGAACCTTACTGGAAAGTGTTACCAACGTTCATATACTGTACTTGCACAAAGGTCTATTTCAAGAAATTTTTGTAGTTGCTTTTTTTCTCGTGCATTTAAAAATAACGTTCCCATAATGTTTGAAAATTATAAAATTAAGTTAAAGTTAAATTAAAATGAAGTTAAAAAACTACATTTTATACATTCAGAGACCGCTTTTTTCTAAATTAAAGGGGTTAGTTCACCCCAACATTTAAGTTCTGTCATTAATTACTCACCCTCATGTCGTTCCAAACCCATAAGACCTTCGTTCATCTTCGGAACACAAATTAAATTAAGATGTTTTTGATGATATCAGAAAGCCATCTAGTTCCTCTATAGAAAACAATACAACTGAAATGATTCCAGGTCCAGAAACTAAACAGTCCAAACAGTCCATGTGAGGTCAGAGGATCAACTTCAGTTTTGCGGAATACTTGCTGAAAACAAAAATAACAATTTACTCAACCATACTTCTCCAAAAGTTGAGCTACTGATGTCACATGCATGTTTTACCGAATACTACATTTCTGGACCTGATTCAGCTCTGATGGCTCTCTGATATCATCATCTTAATTGGTGTTCCGAAGATGAACGAAGGTCTTACGGGTTTGGAATGACACGAGGGTGAGTAATTAATGACAGAATTTACATTTTTGAGTGAACTTACTCTTTAACTGAATTGTTAGCAAAATGTTGCAATGCAGACTGTAGTTGGGTAATACTGCTTTTTAAAAAAGCACCCAGAGTGGTTGTAGATTGGGCGCCAGCTCCAGCACCAACATCTTGTTGTGGAAAAGGGGAATGTGTGTTTAAAAAAAACAAACAAACAGAAATGCAAATTTATTAAAGATACAAAAATTAATAAATAGAATATAACACTAATCCAAGAAAACTGCCGTTTCCCATGATGCCAGAACGCATGACCGCAGCAGCATGCTCACGTGATTATGAAAGAAAGAACAGCGCTTTCATTCACTTGCTTGAAAGAAAAGCGTGAGCCGCACTGAATCTAAAAGGTGCTTTGATAACGAATGTTGCAGGATAAACAACCACAAAAACAAAAGCCAACGAATGGAACACAAAACATCAGGGGGAAATGGTGAAAAGCGACCAACCCAAACAGAACCGCATTCACATTATTGAGAAGTTCCTGTACGGGACCGGTAATGTTCATACATGATTTGACACAACGGAGAGTGATGCAGCTGGGGCCCAGTAAAACGTCCTTTAGTGTTCGTCTGGGCACAGGGACGAGGACAGGTAGCCGTTGGTGCCGTGAGCACCATTGGTCCCGTGAGCACCGTTGGTCCCGTTAGTGTGATGTTTCTGAGAGGGAGGAAGAACCTCGTCTTCATCAGAGCTGGACTCAATGTCACTGCGATCATCCTTTGACACCTAGGAAAAGTAGAGAGATGGTAAGGATGACATTCTTTACTGTACTATATCTAGCACTCCATTTTTGACAATAAGAAGAGACTGTTTGTTTCTTATTACCTTAGTTTGAGAGTTTATTTTTTGTTGAGAAATTGCAGTAAGACTTTACAATAAGGTGTCATTTGTTAACATTATTGAATGTATTAATTAATGTGAAAGAAAAATGAACAGTACATTTATTACACTCTTTATTGATCTTTCTTAATGTTCATAAAAATACAATCATTCATTGTTTGTTCATGTACAGTAAGCTCACAGTGCATTAATTTAGTTAACAAAAACAACTTTTGATTGTAATACCGCATTTGTAAATGCTGAAATTAACTTTAATTAAGATTAATACAGTAAATGCTGTAGAAGTAACGTTCATTCTTAGTTCATGTTTACTAAGGTAGCTATCTAATGTTTACCAATCAAACCTTATTGTAAGTAAGTGTAAGTGTTACCAAAATCTCTTATGCTCACCGTTTATTTGATTAATCAGAAATATGGTAAAAACAGCAGTATAGTGAAATATTATTACAATTTAAGAAACAGTTTACTACGGAAGCGTATTGCATTCACTTGAGGAAAAAATATCTGCGCTGTTTTTCTGAATTAACGACTTAATTATCTCAGAATTACGAGATACATTTTCATGAAAAAAAAATGTTTTGCTCTGTTTTTCTGAATTAATGACTTAATTGTCTCAGAATTACGAGATACATTTCCATGAAAAAAATGTTTTTGCGCTGTTTTAATTCTCGCAAATCAGAATCAAAGTCTTGAGGTGTCTGCGTTCACTAGTTCCCACTACCTCGGCGATAAAATAGCTTGTTTGGCAAACTGTCCGGGGGACAGGCAGGGAGCCCGGCGTCCTCCGAGCCCTAGGAGGTTTAACCCTCTAGGAGGCTAGGGTTA
>JAUMHG010000297.1:3643804-3657756 GCA_032359395.1 Enteromius anoplus
TCTGTCTGTCTGTCTGTCTGTCTGTCTGTCTGTCTGTCTGTCTGTCTGTCTGTCTGTCTGTCTGTCTGTCTGTCTATATCGTTCTATCTATCTATCTGTCTGTCTGTCTGTCTGTCTGTCTGTCTGTCTGTCTGTCTGTCTGTCGTTCTATCTATTTATTTATTTATCTATTGTTCTATCATACTTTGTATTCATACTTGCGATATAGGCTTCTATATAGATATGGCTCAGGCATTTTTCTGTTAGCATCCTTTCTTCTCCTTTATTGCCTCGGGTTAGTATCAGACTTAACTTACTGCGGCTAATGTCCGCTCACTCCCAGTGGATGCGTTTTTTTATTTTTGTTCTTTATTTTTTAAGAATTGTGAGCGATCGACTTTCTCTTCGTAAGCCGTGGAGCATCAGAGGAATGCTGAACCTCATATGTGTAGTCTTTACACACATTTAATCAACTAGTGGTGTTGTTATCCGGCCTGCTGGCTGTGAAGGCATTTCTACTGTCGCTCTGGCTCAGATCACGCTCAATGGTTTTAGCTCAGTCCTGTCAGCTCCCATTACCCAACAATGAGGCGTTTGGCCGATCATCTCTGACAGCCTTTGTGCCGGAATATGATACGGATTTGTCCCTGCAGTACGACTTCGCAGGAGTCTTACTCAAAGCTCTTTACGCGCCACTAGTGTGTAAAGAAGCTCCGGAAGCGGGAGGCTGCATTCGATTTGATGCTCTGCGCTCAGGCCTCTTTATGGAGGGTGAATTACATGTAGCTGCGTTTCACAGTTGTGAATTCGGTGGGTTAAATTGTGTTTTCCTGACAGGCAGTCTGGTCCAGCACTCTTAAAGCGCTTTCATGACTCGCATCAAGGCTTCATTGTAAAAAGCATATAGCATATGCATGTTTAACTCATTACCTATGGAAACGGTGTTGAAATAGCATACATTTAAAGGAATAAAGGAAAAGTATATGTGATTAGACTCTAGTAGAACTACTATGGGAATCAGCGGTGTCCCAGCCTGGTTACAAACTTGTTGTTCAAAATATCCTCCTTTGTGTTCGACAGAACAAAAAAATGCATAGAGGTATGAAACTTCTTGAGGGTGAGTACATGTTGGGTAACTGACTGTGTGATGTAGCCTATAGCAAATGCAGTTAAATGCTCCTGAAATTCTCCTGTATGCCCTCATATTTATGTTGTATGATGTGCAGTAGTTAAGCAATATCATACGAGCAACGAGTGCAATATCACAGGATTGTTGTTTTTGTCCCGAATAGCCAAGTGCAAATATGATAGGCCTATTGATTTTAAATAAGTTCAATAAATAATATTGTGTTATATTTTAAGAGACAATATTGACAATATTTTTTTCCAGTTTTGGCAAGGTAAATATTACCTATAAAGCCACAGCAGAACCTTTGTATGTCTCTAAACAACATTGACACAATATATAGTAGAGACATTTATTGCCTCCTACATTTTAGAGTATCGTTTCATTAAAAAAGAAAAAAAAGAAAAATTTAATATTATTTACATATTAATAAAAATTACAAAGCACATTAATGCGCAATTAAAATCTGTTAGTTCATGGAATTATTTTTGCATTGTAATTGCAGTGTAAATGCATTCATGCCACTGATTGCTTTAAAGTATCATTGCACCTTTCATTATGCTTACCTTAGCAAATACTCCTCAATAAAGGTTACAAACCACAGAAATCAAAAATGCAGATTGATGCTGTAAAGATTAAATAGATTAAAGCACGCTTAATGCACAATTTATCAGGAGAAGTTTTACAATTTGGTGCGATTTGCATATTGCACATTCTTTTTTTTCCCCACATGCTTGGAGGTCTCATCTTTGTAATTTAGGGTCATCTTTAGCAAACTCAGCTTGAAACCTTTTGATTTGTGAGGCTACTATCCCATTTTTCAGACCAGACAAAACTGAACAGAGTGAAACCTCATTAGAGCTGGACTTTGAATTAAATTACCTCCCTCAATTAAAGTCCCACTCTCATTAGTTAGCAGCTCTTTAGAGGAAAATAAAGTGCACAGAGGGAAAAAAAAAAACTTAAATGGTTCTTAAGTTAATTGTAAACTCATTGTTCTTAAAGGGTGCACTCAGTGCTTTTTGTCCTAATTAAAAAGTTTTGCAAATGAAAAACTAGCAGTGTTTTTGAATTATGTTTAAAACTTTGTGACGCAGGTCATGACCAACCAAATGTTACTCACTTCAGCTGTTCAAATTGAGATTGTTGGTCCCTTAAAGACGGCACACATCTGAGCATACATCAAGAAGCCTATAATGCATTATTAAGAGATTCATAATTTACATAGTTATGCATTATACCTTTTCATAAATAACTGTAACCAAAGTTAAAATGCTTTTTGCAACTGAAATGGTAGATTTATTGTTTTTTTTGTTTTAGGACTACTTCATGTGTAACTATGAATAGATAAATAATAATAACTATAATTGTAACTTACAAATATTCATGAGATCATACAAATGCATTAAGTGCATTAGATGGCATAGTTAATTCATTAAAAAAACTTTTGTAAACATAATCCTTTTTATACTGTACATTATATACGAAGGGCCTGTAAAGTGTTATAAAGATATAAGTTGTTGCTGCATCATATTGTACATTATATTATGTAATATTTCTTCTGCCAGCTGGTGGCGCTACGTCTATAACTGAACATTGTTATGTCCATGTCTTCAGATCAGTGCTTTTATCAAACATATCAAGTTTGATGCAGATTGAACATGGTTTGCTTGAATTATAAAAACCACAACATATTCCGTTGTCTACAGGTGATGCTATGAATATATCTGAATATTGGTCTTTAGATGTCTTCATGCAAGGGGTCTTGATAAATATCTGAAGTTTGGTGCAGATTGGACATTGCGTGTTGAAGTTAGTGTGAACAAGTCATTTCCAGTTGCCAGCTAGTGGCGCTATGATTAAAATAGAATATTGGCCTTCAGATGTGTTCAGGCCATGACTCTTTTCAAGTTTGGGGCAGAT
The DNA here is from genome assembly GCA_032359395.1 of Enteromius anoplus. Classification (NCBI taxonomy): domain Eukaryota; kingdom Metazoa; phylum Chordata; class Actinopteri; order Cypriniformes; family Cyprinidae; genus Enteromius; species Enteromius anoplus. The sequence continues at coordinate 3,646,833 of JAUMHG010000297.1, forward strand.
CAGAGATTTTATGACTGAGATACAGCAACTTATATTTCCTGGCGAGACATCGAAATTTGTGACCGACACGCCCTTAAATGAAAACTCAAGTTCAAATGAAAAATTTGCTGAGATTATTAAAAATAACCGACTTCCAGTTGGGTTTGGAATTTTGCTCCAAGAGACTTTCTTGTAGGTAATGGTGTGCTTCATGTGTGTACCGATTTTCGTAAATGTACGTGAAAAATAGTGGGAGTAGCACTTCTTTGAATGTAAATAGGTGGCGCTATTGAGCCATTTTGAAACCCATATCAGATGTCTATTTTCAACACTTTTGAGGTGTTTGCAAAGTTTCGTGACATTTTCGAGTATGTTTAGGGCCTCAAAAATGCAATTCATTTCGCGGTGGAAGAATAATAATAATAGACGGAGCAATTCCAAGAGGGTCAAATGCAAAAAATTATGTTGGGGTAAATTAATGTTTAGTAATTTTGATATGATCGTTGTGATTAAAATGTACTTTATTTATGTGTAATACATCACATTATTAAAGTAGATTCATAATGTACATTTTAATGCATTGCATCTTCTCATTAATAATTGTAACCAAAATTAAAATTGATTATAATATTTTCAGATTCCTTGTTACAGATAACAGATGTTTTCTAAATAAGAAACTGAATAGATACAGAGTTTATAATGTATAACTGTGGTTGCAATTATTCATAAGCTCATACAAATGCATAAGGCGCATTAAAAGGTATATATAATGCATTATTTTATAATGCAATATATGTATATTTTTTTCATATATAAATAGAATTTCAACAATTTTAAAGATTTTAATAATTAAGCAAGTATAAATAAAAGGAGAAACATGCTATTAGGTGTGTAAATATTATTTTTATGTATTTTTTAATTTTTATTGATCATAATTGTAACGATGATTGTGTTAAGATGTGTTTAATTGTCCTGAAAATAATGCCACCATGCATTATGAATGCATTTTGTTTAAGCAAAAGAAAATTCCTTGTTTTTTGTTGTGAATTTGGGGCTGAAATGAAACCCCAGGCTTGCTCCTGCCAGTTTTCTTGAAGCGTACCCAGTTTGTTTGGTTGTTAAGGTCTTTTGCAGTCAAGTGGTTGTGGATCTGGGGTCTCCTGAGGGAAATGAGGGATATCAGATCAGTTCGATGAGAACCAGAGGCTCCCATGAGTAGAAAAGTGAGAAAACAGCAGCAGGGTGCTGATTTCCTTTGGCCACAGGGTGAAAATATCACCCGAGCCAGCAGGAGACAAGTGTCAAGTATGAGGGCTTTCCATGCCTTGCAGCTCTCTCAGGATTGATTGGCTGGATAAGAACAGCAGACCTTACAGGACGGCTGGTACTGCTGTGTTTTTGAGAGCGTATCTATGCGCACTTGTCGCTGCTTGTAAGTTCGAGAGCTTGACCTCCCGAAACTGACAAAACATAACGATGGTGAGAAAATTGGCTGTAAGGTGTCTGTGCTGTGTCAGGTCACAGCCGCTGGCGATGACTGCATCAAAATATCCAGCCGCTGAGGCGGAAGGACAACAACCTGCGTTTGACACTGAAAGATGCTGCAGACAGCAGTGTCAAAATCAATGGTTTTTGTTTTCATTTCTTTTTTTTTTTATTGATTTTCAGGATTTTTTTTACCTTTTCTAAATGCTTTAAAGCTGATCTCTTTTGTATTTTCTATTGTTTTGGTCTCAAATTGGACAAAAACAAAGAAGATTCATGACAAACAATAAAAACTGTTTCACATTGTGATGCATTTACAAGTTATGTTATATTATATTATATAGTCATTTAATATTATATTAGTTACAACAACATTTAGTTACCATTCACTAATAAAGAAAAATATTCTAAAGCATATTAATTACATTAATACTTAATTAATCAATTAATTTAGTTTAATTATATCTTAATATATATTGTAACAAATCAGTTGCTCATTGGTAGTTAATTTTAGTTAATGCATTAATTAAGATGAACTGTTAAGACCCTATTGTGAAGTCTCACTATATTCTATTCTATTAATACTATTTAGATTTTATAGTAGAATTTTACATTCTATTATTTACTTTTTTGTAGTTTCTATTACTTTTGTCTTATTTTGTTTTTATTTAGATTTAAACTAAATTGTGATTGGATGAGTATGATTGGAGAAGTTATGGTTAATAAAAATAAATTTGTTTATTTATTTATATTTTTATTTATTTATTTTTACAGTCAGAGGCAATGCAATAACTTCATCAAGAATTTAATAAATATTTAATTATTAAAATAACATTTTTGTTAACAAATCATAATTATTTACCGTTTTATTTTTTTTATTTATTTATCGAATTTTTCAGCAACGTTACAGGTAACTTAGGATGTTTGTTGTTAGGATATACTGAATTATTAGTTTCAACATTTCTTTCCAACCTTGTAACTTGATCAGTAGTCAACAACAATTCTTGTATCAGTTAATTTTTTCTATCTATTTATCATGTGAACAATAAGGCTTTTCTCTTTGTACCTGTGCATGGTGAGTGTTTTCTTTGTACTGAATTGTATTCTAAAACTATAAATAATTACACACACACACACACACATACTATTTATTTCTTTATGCTAGTGTGTAGAAAGCAGTAGAATGATATCAATATGATAATATCGGACTTAAAATGAAATGACAAAAGGCAACAAGGCAACAAGGCATAGGAGGAGGATACACGAAAAACAGAAAACATTCAAATCACTGGTAAAATCAGTTTTTATTCCGTCTGCCCGCCAAGATTACTTCACACCCCTACAGACCACTTTTTATTAGCTCCATAACGGATTTATCGCTGCCAGCATGATGGTTTAGCTTTTTAAAATCCTTTTTAGTCTTCAAGGTCCACCGTGCCATTGACAACCCACCATGCATCATAATGTGGGATTGCCTATATAAACCTCTTAAATTTGGTGTTGGTATATTCGCCTAGAGTAAGATCCCATTCCTCTGACGATCAGTTAAGTGACCTACTTGAGAGCGGGAGTGAGACGGAGGGGTGGAGAGCAGCACCAGTGATGATTGATGTCATTATAATCTAGTACTAGAGAAAATGAGGCTAATGCAAGTGTCAATCTGCTAAATAAGTCCACTGGGTTCAATAGCGCAGCTGGAGCTCTGGAGCGCACACCACCCGCTAATATCCAGCCTTGACCTTTCGTAAAATCAGACCGCAGTAAACGCAGTATCAGGTCTTCTGTTGAGCATCAGGATCAGACTGGTTATGTCTACTTTTACACTGTGTCACTGTATCTGCTTGTGACCACCATAGACAGGAGCTATGTGATTTATGTTAGTTCACCCCAAAATAAAAACACTGTCTTAATTACTCACACTCAAATAGTTCCAAACATGTAATTCCTTCTTAAATATTTGAAACTCAAATTAATATATTTTTTATGAATAGAGAGCCATATGACCCTCCATAGACAGCAACACAACTGAAATCAGACCCAGAAACATTGACAAAATAGCCCACGTAACATTAGTGAAAACAAATATGACTTCCTCCATTTTGGAGATTAATCAATCAATCAGTATTATTTCTATAGCGCTTTTACCAATACAGATTGTAGCAAAGCACTGAACATTATCAAATAGAAGAATAGAGTGATGGTAATGTATAATGACCTGATTAAACTATTTATTTATCAAATGCAGAGACGGTCTCGACAACGATAGTCTCTAGAAATCAGGAGTCCCCAATTAAGCAAACCAGAGGCGACAGCGGCTTAAGAGCATATTTGACATTATCAGTGTTATGTACTCCTAGGGGAAAGCGTACCCATGCGTATAATACTAAAATTGGCTGAAAACGTAACTCAGGGGTGAAGAATAAAGACATTTTAGTTAAGTTTTATTAATAAAAATAGAGTTTTTTTTTTAATTAGCATGTTTTTGTGTTTTGTTTTGGTACTGAAATTGGTTCAGAGAATGTGGATTTTCACTGGTATCGGTAACAAATACAGAAATGTTGGTACCGTGACATCACTAATGTATTTTTACTAAATATATGTAACTTCTATACATATACATATTTTCTTTCTGCTTAAAAACAGTGTTTTACTATTTAATTATAATTATTGTGAAATTCATTGGTGACCACTTTCTGAGTGAAGAGAAAATCTTACTCCTGTTTCCTGTTGGGTGGATTTTTTCACTAAGCTTGTCACAGTCTGTTATAGGATCATCTTGTGAAACCCCAAAAAAGCTTTCATAAAAACATGATTAAGCTAAGAAAAATCTAAAAATGGCATATAACCTGGACATGTTCTTGACATGACCCTTTTCCAGCATGGCTAGCTCTGGTGACTATCGTCTTCTCTCCTGCTTAAATGACTGCAGCCTGTGCATATTATTTGTGTCCTTTGCCTTTCCTCTGCAAATGTAACTTTTATGAGGTTGTCAGGTCTTGTTGCTGAAGCAGAACAGACTGTTTGATGTTGGAGAGAAAAAAAGTGAAGGTCTGGCTCAGATCTCACCAAATACACAGGGGTGCTTTATCATAAACATCAGTGAGAAGAAGCAGAGCGTCGAGTCGCTCCAGGCGTGTTTGCTCAGAACACCAGAGCCTGAGGATGATGAAGATTCGCTCCAGAAAACACCAGTAACCATAAGGCCATTATACCCCACTGTTAAGAAGTCCTTCGGCCCATTTTTGGGGAATAATAATGCATTCAGATTTTTATTTGGCATCATATCTTAGTAGTATTAATTAGAGATGGACCGATATATAGTTTTCCCGATATTTAAGCAGTTTTACATAATTGGGTATCGGTTTTGTAATATTGGATTCCCTAAAAAATGCTGTCATTTTGATATTTGCACAGGAGTCAGGACCGCCATTTCAGGACAGGCAAGCTCTACAAGAAGATATCCTTACTTGCTTGGCTTTAACTAATAAACCTTATTTAACACAACAACCATTAATGCACAAATGAGATTTTAGTGGCTAATATGCAGTTTGTGCACTTTGACTCTTAATAAGCCTGAAGTGTGTCGCGTACTGGCAGTGCCATTTCAGTGTCTATCCGCGGTGACTCATGACCCTGTTTTTCACCACAGTGCGCCATTTGCATAGTTTCATATTAAATAACACCCACTAAAAGGACCATGAGACAAAACACGTCAACATAACTTATAGTCATAATCTTAATCCTTTAACACATATTGACGACGTTTATGGAAAATAGTTTCCGTGGGGAAAACGCGGACGGAATGGCAGAATTCAGTCACATATATGAAATTTACTGTATAGCCCAGAATTTGTTAAAGTTTGGATGAGTTAATCAAATGTTGGTCAGTACACTTGAATCGACTCATCCTATGGACTAGTATCTGCAAAAAGAATGCTCAAATATGAATCCTGCATGTGAATGGCACAGTCATGCACTTTTTGTACTACACACATACTGAAGTGTACGACGCTCTCAAGGTTTCCAGCATCTTACTAAATGAGGACATAAATACACCAATACCTCCTCAGAACTGCTCTGACAGTCACTTCATTAGCATGTGATCGTTCAATTTGAGTAAAACTATCAGACAGATATACATAGACCTACTGTATGACATAGACTACACACAGGTGCTTATGGCAACCCGTCAAAATAAAAGCTACTACGACAACAAATACAACTTTTGTAAAAAATAATAATCACACAATACACCATTTCTTCCATGTTTTAATTTTAATAGTAAACTCCTTTGTCGAAAAATAAATAAATAAAATAAAAGATAAATGAAATAATATTTCATGGCTTCATCTTCACTGTAAATGAAAACTATGCAACTAAACTAAAATTACTGTCACTATAGGCCAAGATTAGGCTATAAGATATTGAACCAAGTCTTTCTTTAACAGGCTATTAGTGTTATAGTTTCATTAAAATAGTTGTGGGCTTCTTAACTTCTATAATGGAGCTATGAAGACAATTAAATTATTTACACTTATTATATATGTTTTGCTTTTAAGTTCATCAAATGATGTGCATGAGATGATGAATTGAATTGTCACCTCTTGAAGTTTATGCTTTAATCATCAAAAAAAAAAAAAAAAAAGAATTATGAGAGGTTGTGCTATTACACATGCATTTCTAATATGTGAATTATTGAAGCCAAATACATTTTCCCAAACTGTTTAGCTGTAGTACAGTTTTCATATTTAATCATGAAGCATACGGTGGCCCCACATTTAACTATTGCTTTATATACCCTTATTGTAGATGATATGGATTAAAGTGCAAACAACACCAGGGATGGCAGTTTTTGTTTAGAGCCCATGTTATTCTTAATTTTGACATTAATTAGAATTTTTAATATATTTAATAAATATCGGTTATCGGTCTGCTTGGTCTTTAATAATCGGTACTATTTTATCGTTTTCCTTTACTATATTTAAAACATGAAATAAATGGAGAGTTTTAAGTGTTATTTTATTTTTATATTTAAAAATATATGCATTTATGTATATATTATGTATAGATTTTATACAACAATTTGTATAGATAGCTTTAAATGTTATTTTTTTATTAAATGTATTTTTATTTATTATCCTGTTTAACTACTTTTTAATGTAAACAAAATGTATTAATTTCATTATAAACCAAATGAAAGGAAAAAAATATGTATTTTTTAACTGTATTTTAAAACATGAGCTACATAGACCATTTTAATTACTTTATGTAAAAATGGTTATTTTTTACTACATTTTAAAATGTGAATTACATAGAAATGTTAAAAACGTTAAATTCTTTTCAAATTAAAAGTATTAATTTATTTTATTTAAATATATTTTACAACATGAATTAAATAGACATTTTTAAATGTTAAGAAGTATTTATACATTTTTGCTAACTGCATTTAAAAAAATGAAGTAAATAGTCGTAGTGACAGAATTTTGAATGTTATTGTATTTTTAAAAATACTGTAAATTGACATGCGTTTTAATAAATTTTTATTTATTATAATTAATTATTAATTTATTTAAATAAATTTTTAAACTAATTAAATATAGTATGCTGCACTACATGTGAATTAATTTGTCTTTTTTAAGTGATTTTTTGGGGGGGAGGTGGGAGGGGTTTTACATAGATTATTTTAGTCATTTCGTGCCTACTGTAGTACATACACTAGGAGTGAAATGAATAATATAATCTATGTAACAAAAAAATAAACTAATCACTTGGTTGACCACATTAATTTCTAAAATGAGAGATCCACAAAGTGATATGAGATGCTGTTTAACTTTACAGTACAGTGAAGCCTTCCTTCATTAAACCAACTCAAATTAACTCAGCACCCCTCCTAGAAGCCCACCTGAACACTCGTTTAAATCCATCTCTCCTTCAAACCCCTATAATTACAGAAGAAGCTCACTGGTTTACAAAACATGCCGATATTGCCACTGATTGCTTGCTTACTGGCTGGGAGAAATTTTCTTCCGAAATTATTATCTGGAGAGCTCTAAGGACAGGACTCAGATGAGGCTTGTATGTGTGTGTATGTGTGTGTGTGTGTGTGTGTGTGTACTTCAGGCTCTGCAAACACGCTCAGTGAAACAGCACAGATGGGCCGTGATCTCACTTGGCTTTCTTACAGACAGACGGACAGGTGGACGCCCATTTCTCACCACAGATATCTCCCCTCTTTTTCTCTCTCTCTCCATCTTTCCCTCAGGAACACAAGGAAGGAGTTGAATGACATACGGTTTGAATTCACTCCAGGGCAAGGTCAGTGCACCTCATCATACATCTGCCGCAGTGCTAGCATTAGGCTGCCTTCAAATCCTCAGGAGAAATTTGCACTTACGAGGCCAGGAAACATTATCACAATGTGAATTTGGTCAGAATAAAATAAGCACAATTTTTTTCACTAGCTGACTGAATTTTCAAGCTTTTTTGCTCTAGTGGAACACAATGAAAAGTAAAACGTGAGCAGCTTAAGGTTTGCATGCGTAATGTATATATTTATTGTTCTTGTGCAGCCACATGGAATGATGGGAAATGTAGTTTTCCAAGCATGTTTGGTTGTTAACCAGCTACTGTGGATCAATAGTACTAGAATCCCTCTCTCTCTCTCTCACACTCACACAAACAACTTAGTTATTAACTGCATTAGCCTGCTATCAACAGCTCAAGCTTAAACTAGATCAGGTCTAAAATGCAGTTCCCTGTCAACACTTCACTCGTACTGTGTCTGCTAATATGCTATGGGAAAAACTCATTTTTTCCTCCTAACTGAAGCCTTTTTCAATCACGCAGTGAAACCTGCACGGCCATAGGTTAGTGCAGTGCTATCTGGATAAACCAATCAGTTGCCGCAGGAGACGTCGAGGAGCCTTCGGCGCAGAGAAGGGCTTTGACAAGCTACCACCGCTGGACGAATCTGTGGCCGCTCACCTCTGTCCGCCCACTGCTATAGGCTGAAAGGCGATGCCCGCTCATCCATCCAAGACATGTAGGACAACATCTGCTCTCGCCGGCCGAGCCTTTTCTTCTGCTGGACAGGCAGCCTTGACCCTTCACTCCATGGCTGTGCTATAAGTGTTTCAGGCAAAACTTCTCGCAGCTGGCCGTCAAACGATCAAACCACGAGCTCAGACTCACAAGCCTTGAAGTATAAGGACAATCTGAATACATATGCGGGGCATTGTTTCTCTGCATGCTTATGTGACTGTACTTTCCAGGCTTTTCGCCTGGGCTTGCTGTCCTACGTTGATCGTTCTTCACTTACAGCACGCCAGAATTGAACTGAGTTCCCATAGCCTCTTAGCAGACGTAGTACAAGTGAAGTGTCGACAGGAAACGAATAGGTTACTACTGTAACCCAGGTTCCCTGAGACACGGGAACGAGTACTGCATTCTATGCCGCGCTGTAAGTGTCCGTCGCTTTAGTCGAAGTAACCTATATCTATATATAATGCCGAAGCACGGCGACCAACCGATTGGTTTATCCAGATAGCACTGCACTAACCAATGGCCGTGCAGTTTTCACTGCGTGATTGAAAAAGGCATCAGTTAGGAGGAAAAAATAAGTTTTTCCCATAGCGTCTTAACAGAAGTGTCGACAGGGAACTGCGTTTAAAAGTGGCAATTTTAAGAGGTTATGAAAAATTATGTGTAATGTATTTTGAGTTAAAACTCAACATCCACACATTTTACATCGTGTGAAAAGGGTCATAATATGTCTCCTTTAATTTTGCTCTTCCATCTGCATCCAGAGAGATTAGCTACAGTGCCATGGGCTGTAAACCTCTTGATGATATTGTGCACAGTGGACACAGGAGGTGGACTTGTAGCGTTGACATTGTCAATGCTTTTCCAATGATTTTTATCTCAAATCCACAGACAACTCTGTACACTTCTTTTTCTCAATGTTCGGGGTTCGGTTGCAAGACAAATGTTGAGTCAACTTTTCTCCATTTTAACTGGTTGCAAGTGTGATTTAGACAGGTGTGTCTAAATACAAGTTACAGGAGCATCACATGCTTGAAAAGCAATTATTTCTTCCAATTTTGACAAGGTGCCTATAATTTTTTCCAGTCCATTTTTGAGGTATGTGTGAAATTTTGACGTTTTCTTAATAAGACTTTTCTTCGCTGTTTATTTTTGTTGCAATGCAAACAAAATAAATAAGCACATGAATACCAAAACATTTGCAATTGGAACAATTTTCTGAGTGAACAACAAGGGTGCTGATATTTTTTGCCATAACTGTACTTGATTGAGAAGATGTTCAGAAAATGACATTGTTTTTTCTGAACTAGATTTGTAATACAGTATTTGTATATCTATGTGTCTTTCTATACACTTGTTGTTCATTTGCCTGCAGACTGCTCAGAAACCTCAGCGCTCACTTTGAAACAGAGAGTTCTTCAGATTGCTTGTGATCTTAACGATCTCGCTGATAATCTTCCACATGAGCTTGATTGCATGAGCAGGTCAGTGCTATTTATTTTCTCTGAGGTCCAGGGATAATGTTAAGATTGGGTTCAATATTGCGGCTATTGTATTTACTCTTATCATTAGTTAAATATAGAGGTTGACTGATGTAATCTGACAACAAGTGGTGTTTGTTTTTGTCAGATAGCAATAAAAAGCTTATTCTTCTAGCTAGACCAGCCAACCAGTCTTAAACGCATTTATAATGCTTAGAATGTTTCTATAACAGCCAGGAATTGTGGTGCCAGCTACAGTGACCTGCTGACTTTATAGATAAGCAATTGGCTTCCTTTAAAAGAGGCTTTATATTGAGCATTGCATTTTACGACATTCAAGACATATCAGCTGTCATTAGACAATATGAGCGCAGCCACTAGAAGGCAAGCCTTTAGCCAAAAATGTATTTGAACTCTTCCCCTTTTTTTTTTTTAAAGGATATTAAGGGAGGAGAGGCTTCACTATGCTGAATAAACAGCTTTTTAGAGCAGTGTTTTTCAACCTTCTTTGAGCCAAGGTACGCAGCCATATCACCCTGCAGCCCAAGTCTGGTTGCCCACTGAAGCTAAGCAGGGTTGAGCCTGGTCATTACCTGGATGGGAGACCTCCTGGGAAAACTAGGTTGCTGTTGGTTGAGGTGTTAGAGAGGCCTGCAGGGGGTGCGCACCTTGTGGTCTGTGTGGGTCCTAATGCCCTAGTATAGTGATGAGGACACTATACTGTCAATAGAGTACCATCTTTCAAAAGAGACGTTAAACCGAGGTCCTGACTCTGTGGTCATTAAAAATCCCATGACACTCATCGTAAAGAGTAGGGGTGTAACCCCCGTGTCCTGGCCAAATTCCCACTGGCCCTTTTCTATCATGGCCTCCCAATAATCCCCATCCATTGATTGGCTGTATCTCTCTCTCCTCTCCATCTGTAGCTGGTGTGTGGT
>JAUMHG010000297.1:3680972-3697641 GCA_032359395.1 Enteromius anoplus
TATTAATAAATTTATTAATAAAAATAAATATAAATATTTAAAATGCAAATCTAAATAAAAAAACAGCACAACAATTTACACATTTTATATTAAAAAAATAAATAATTTCTATAATTTTGGTAGTAGTAAATCTAAATGTATCATGTAAATGTAATAAAAAAACAGGAACATGCTCTAAACAAGTTCACATGCAGAGAAGTAATTATTATCAACATTAAAATATTTTCTAATATGACAATGTCTTTTTGCAAGTACTAATGAGCAAATAGCACATTAATTTCCTGGAAATTTCCTCTTTGTCTCAAATTACTGTTTGAGCATCCTAACCCGAGACTAATAACTCAGTTGTGTTTTGGGGGTGTGTGGGACTCTCTATACACCCAACTAATAGCACATAAGGTGAGGGTCCATGAAACCTGTTTTTAAAAAGAGTCCTAGCCTTTACAATTTAGTGATGCTAGCTGGCTCAAAAAATGACACACTTTAGCAAAATTTAGTAAAACAGAACTGTTTCTTTTTCATGCAGAATAAAAGCATGAAAGTCTTTTTCAAATCTCCAGAACACTTTCCAAGAGAGCTTGTGACACGATTTAGACCGCAGTGCGTGATACAGGCCTATCTGATATTTTTGTTAGGTGATGCACTGCAGGAAAAAGAGCATAGAGGGGTTAGTGTTTCAAATCCCGGCTGTGAAATATTATTGACGTAGCCCGCAGCAAACAAGGCATTTAATCTGAACTGCCTCAGTAGATATCCATTTACATAAATGGGCAAAAATGTAATCCTTTGCCTTGGATAAGAGCTTCACCGACTGAGAGCAGAGGGGGGGTGGGGGGTAGAAGTAAAAACTGCATTATGCTCTGAGTGTGTGGTCCTGCCGTTGTAAAAAGCCTCTCATGCATTCAAGTATAGTTTTGCTTGCTGACGGAGGTCTGATGTGACTCAGTTCAGATGGGACGAATCGCTTGGATGCATTTACAGCAGACACATGAATAAATGAATCTCATTTGGCTCAGAAAAGAATTTTCAAGAAATCATTTCTATGCTACTGTACGTGGCACAAAATGGTATTACGATCTGTTATTTGGAGTGGATGTGACAGAACACTGGCAACATTTGTAAGCAATATACTGTTCAAAAAAAGTTTGGGATCTGTCAATTTTTCTTTTTTTTTTAAATTTGTAGTTTTATTCAGCAAAGATGCATGAAACTGATCATAAGATGCTTCAAATAAATGCAGTTCTTTTGAACAGTCCTGAATAAAACTCACGTTTTCACAGAAATACAAATCAGCATAACTGACATTATATTTTACAATAACATAATAATAAAATCACTTATTGTGCATAAAAAGATCTGCAAATCAGAATGATTTCTGAAGGACCCTGGACCACAAAACCAGTCATAAGGGCAAATTTATAACATAGCCAAAGATACATTGTATGAGTCAAAATGATTGAGTTTTAGTAAAGATATTTAGTAAATTTCCAACTGTAAAAATATCAAAACTTAGTAAAGTAATAAAGTAATATGCATTGCTAAGAACTTCATTTGGACAACTTTAAAGGGAATTTAAAGTTCCAAAATTTTAAATAGTCGTATCCCAGCCACATATTGTCCAGTCCTAAAAAAAATGTATGTATTTATTTATCTTTCTGATGATGTATAAAGGGTATAAAGAAATAGCCTTATGACTGTTTTTTTGTGATCCTGGGTCACGTACAGTAAGACACCTAAAACAGGGGTAATGTCTGTTGAAAATGTCTGGGGGTTTTTTTGACTTTCGAAGTCATATATAAACTGTATCCAATAAATGATTCACCAGAGCCTGTTTTAGAATCTCATGAAATTTCCCCATCTACTGCGTAACAGCGTCAATCAGCATGTCATGATGTCATTTCCCATGTTTCCAGAATGATAAGTCACATGACATGTGGAGTAGATTTTTAGTATACTCTCTCTTGACTAGAACAAAGCTAAAAAAAAAAAAAGCCATATCAACGAAATGATCTTGGTTGAAAACATATGACATAGGTAAGACCATTATGAGACTGCTAATTGATAATTAAGTGATTATGAGAGTGCTACATGTTTTCTATCCCAGAAGTGCTGTCAAGAGAATCCCTCAGATGAGCAAATACAATAGCGGCGACCTGTGTTTTATTTGCAGATCATTAGAAGCAACTTTCAGTAGTCAGAGAGATGATCATTATCGGCTGCCCTCCGCTTAACACCCTCTCTGTCTGCTGCTGAAGTTTTCCCCGGAGAACACCTTTAAACGGAGACGGCCTGTCTCACAGAACAAATTAAAGAAGACTGGAAATACAGCAGCATAATGAGCTGATTTAACACACAGGAGAAGGTTCAAAACCAAAAGCCCGATAACAAGTGCAAAAGCTGCCAATGCGTTTTGGCTGAGGAGTCTAATTTCCTCAAACGCGATATTCCCAAACAAGTTTGTGCTGGAATGAGCAAAAACACAAAGACTATGGAAAATTGCTCAAGCTATTTCATTAGAACAGTAACACAACAAGCTCAAATAAGTGAAAGTCATTCCTCGCTCATGCTTGGAATTAATTTCACACATCAATATTCCCAGTCTGCGCTCGTGGTGAGGCATAATGCCCCTGCATGTCAATGCGGAGTAATCAATTAGATCTGCCTGTTATTGAGGCTTTTCTAGGACCTGATCAATACGTCAATGTCGAGCCACAAGACTCCAAACTGCAATTAAAACATGAGCAAAGTGGATATAAATATGCTGCGACTAACTGTACGCTCGTGTTTAGGTGCGTGTCAGACTTCCATATGGAACCAGAGCTCGTCTAATCATAAAGAGATTACATTTTCCAACAGAATTCACTTAGCAGTGACAGAAACGAGTGCATCGAGGCCACAAGTCAAGCATAAAACTGCATTTATTTCCTTCAAAGAAAAATCAGCCCTGTAGGGAATACAGGAGACCACAGAGACTATTTCAACATCCGCGACAGAAGCATAAAATACTAAAAGACACCTGGGACATAAAGACAAACCTCTGATATGCAGACTTCCCCCTCCGGGAGTCGACTTACAGAACACATTTTAAACAATACGACACTGTCTTTGCCAAGAACACGCTGCCAAGGTCACGCAAGCAAATTCAAAGTGTCAGCACAATTCATATTGGATTTCAAATAAACCCTAGAAAAAGCGTGAGCTGGCGCCCATTCCTCACAACAAGACAAGTGACTTACTGCCTTTGATTTGCCCGGAAGAAAAACGCTGGGGAGGAACGATCCTCATCAAACACCTATTTTGCTTTCCCAAGTGCGACTTGAGAACTACTGTAAAGAGAACAAAAGCAAATGAAGGAGACGAAACAGCCATTGCTGTCAGTCTGTTTGTGAGCGGAATGGTACACCAAACACTCGCCGAAACAGGTGATGCTGAGAAACCAACATGAACCGTGGTATGTGGGGGGCGTCCTTCAAGTGCATGCAAACATGCTAAACCATGAATATTGCGCTAACATAGACATTTTATTAACACCTATCTATTGTTGCATTTTTTGCATTCTGCCAACTTATCTGTATTTACAAATATTTACATTAAAGCTAGCATTTTGCCCTTTTTAAATATATTTTTAGATTTATTTCCCCTTGCATCATCTGTGTTTGTAGTTGTAAATCTTTCCATAAATGCCATGACATCATAATTCCATTCATAATGTGAACTCTTCAAGGACAAAGTATAAAGTCTGTTTTTTTTATTTTTATGTTTGATCAAGGATGGGACAATCTTACATCAATAGGAAACAACGTAGGAAACAACTGATGTTTGAAAAGATCATTGGTAATGTATTTTTACAGTATTTCAAAAACATTTCTTTCAGTAGTATTTTTTTTATGTAAGCTAAGCTCACAGTGCATTGACAAATACAGTTTTTGCATTATCAATTTAACATTAGGTTTACCAAATGCTGTTCTAATGCCAACAAATGAAACCTGATTGTAAAGTGTTACCAGGTCATTTATAGAGCCAATAAATTATCTTCTGAAGAAGCACCAGTTTTATGACTTTGAGGTTTGCAATGTCAAACTAAACCGTAAAATTTAATCAATTCATTATTCGAAGGCAAAATTATGTCCCAGCACATATTAAAATGCATTAAATTAGCTGGAGACTAAGCAATGCAATTCTGTAACACATTATATACATGCTTACTGTTTATATACTGTATAAGGTATATACTATATATATTTAAAGTCACCATAAAATTTTTACTGATTACTGCAGTGTTTTACATCACATTTTTTGCATACTTATGACATTTAATTTGTTTCCACAAGTTATGCATCAGCCATGTTACTATTACAGTATATTCTTCCATTTGTAGACCAATGATCTTTTCCATTAATCCTACAAACCTTGGCCTAATGACATTACCATCCGTTCAGTAAAATAACTCTTTAAAGACAAGTCTTTTATATAATTGTATGCTTCAATTTTGTCAGTAAAAAGCAATCTTAAATCATTGGCCCTGTTGCTATGGTTATTTATTCTAAACAACTGCAAAACAACAATAAAAATTACACAAATTTCAGCATTATATTCTCTTTTTAGGAAGCACAAGTTTCATGAATTTAAATAAAAGGACTTGTATGTTGAACTAAACTGGAAGTAATGTAATAAATAGACCAATTACTGAACTGTAATGTGATAAACTGACTATTCAAAAGGCAAAATAATGTCCTAACACATATTAAAAGTGTATGTAGCTTGGGATTTGCAAAATTCAGTATTAATACATTATATATCTGATAAAAAAGGTTTAAAATCTGAAATTAAAATTGTTCTTTTTCCTTGAAACAACTCTTGATCTTTAATCAAAAACTTGAACTTTCTCTTTCCTTCACAATCTCTCTTCTCTGATGACGTGTGCAATGAAGTGCTGGGCAAAAATCACTTCCCTCCAGCAACCTGTCACTCACATGAGATCACAGCAATTAGAAAACGACATCAATCCAATATAATCCCAAAGGACAAAATCAAGTCCTGGCCTACATTTCTTCTTGTTCAAGAAGCCGTTTCGCTCAGATATATCACAATAGAGAAGAAAAAGCGACTGCAATTTCCATTTCATGCTGACTTCTAATCTAGTTGGAAAGGCACCCATTTCGTACTAATGACCCATTTTATGTGCTGCCAGATGTTTAGGCACAGAGAGCTTATTTCACCTTAAACTGCTTATTTATATTACAATTTCACTATTAAGGAGTATTTCCATTAAAGAGATATGCAAGTTCTGTGCTCAAATCATCCAAGTCATTTCTGAAATGACTTGCATCAGTCAAAACAGTGTTGAAAATAAACTATCTGGACAATTTTTCATGCACAGATCTTTGCATGCAAAGTATCATTCAAAAGACGTAAAAAATTGTGCTTGCACAAAGAAACGACACAAAGAAACACAGCCAGATTACTCGAATATCAATGAACTTTGAGATCAAGGGAAGTAATTGAGAAAGAAAACACATCAACTTGGGGAAAAAAAAGTAAGACTAAAAATTTCTCTCAGAAATCAGTAAGATTTTTTCTGAAACTCCATATTTAGGTATATTTCAAAGTTAACATAGCAGTAATCAACAATGTTTTCACAAGCTTATGTTGATTTATTTCCAGCCAGTGTGAAATACAATGCAAAATAGTTATGAGTAATTAGATGCAATCAGCATTTTCGGGTGAAAAAAAAATATTTCTGCAAACTTTCAAAAACGGTGACATGCCATTTATATCATGATGTATTTGTACTTGATCTGATCCATAGAAATGCTTACATACCAAAATAGCTGTTACTGTAAAATCTGCTGCAATCGATACAAGTTGCATAACAAAAGGTCACAGTAATTTCTTAAAGTTCAACCACAAAAAAACACAATAAGGGTAACACAAAACGCCCCAACAGCAAATAAACAACCCAACATGCATCCTAAACAGAACACTCTAAACAAACGCGCTAGTTCGCATAGACATTTCAAGAAATGCTTCTTTTCTAAAAATATAATGTCATTCTTACTTTTTGAATGAACACCACAAAAAACATATTTTGCAACAAAAGTATTCTCAATGTCTTATTACTTATAATATAAATAGCCTCTATACATTTAAAGGCGGATTTAAAATCTCTATATATAACACGATTTTGAAAATACTCTGTTTCTGTAATGTTTCTACTAATTAAAAATAGACATGGAAGACATCGTTCTCCTTTTAAAAGTCCTACTATGCGTTACAATGGAAGCTTTACTCACTTTCAGCACCTCGGACAGCGTCAGTCCCTCCATCACTAATACTCGCGGCTTTGACCCGGCAAACACTTCAGCGCACTAAATCGCGCCGGACAAACTCCAGGACTCACGGCAAAACCACAGAACCCGTCACAGCTCACTGTTCCTCCAACAGGCAGGTCTGAGCAGCTAACCGCTCTTCAGCGAGAAGTAAGAGAGACGCTTCACCTACCGCTTCTGTCGCCTCCATCCTCCGAGCTCGCGCCGTTGTGAGTGAGTGTGAGAGAGTGAGCCTCTATCCTCTGCGCCACGAAACCTGATGGTGGGAGCCGTTACGCGACAGACGCGCCGTCCAATCACGTCGCGTTCTGGGAGACACACAGCCAATCAGCAACAAGACCAGTTGCTCTGTTTAGCATAGCAGGGTTGATTGACGTTGTGAAAAAATGCAAAGGGAGGATTTCACGGTCATATTACTTTAGTAGTTTAAAAGTAGTACAGTATAATTTAAGTATACAGCATACTGGGCAAAATAAATAATAATAAAAAAAATAATAATACATTTTAAAATGCATGTCATTCTTGAGCTATAAGGCATAACATTTCACACAACTTTAGTTTTTATAAGTACAGGTGCTTTTCATTTGAACGTCTGTTAATGCAAATATACCATCTGATTTACTTGTTGTATTATTTTATTATTACTCACCATTTTAAAAGAAATACAGAAAGAACATTTATATAGGCTATTTTTTGTATTTACACTGCTCAATAAATTAAAGGAACACCTTAACAACACAACATAACTCCAAGTCAATCACACTTCTGTGAAATCAAACTGCCGACTTCGGAAGCAACACTGATTGACAATAATAACACATGATGTTGTGCAAATGGAATAGACAGGTGGAAATTATAGGCAATTAGCAAAACCCCCCCTAATAAAGGAGTGGTTCTGCAGGTGGTGACCACAGACCACTTCTCAGTTTCTATGCTTTCTGGCTGATGTTTTGGTCACTTTTGAATGCTGACAGTGCTTTCACTCTAGTGGTACCATGAGACCTGTGGCAAGAAGGTTTGCTGTGTCTGTCAGCGTAGTGTCCAGAGCATGGAGACACCAGAAGACAGGCCAGTACACCAGGAGACGTGGAGGAGGCCGTAGGAAGGCAACAACCCAGCAGCAGGACGGCTCCTTTGTGCAAGGAGGAACAGGAGGAGCACTGCCAGAGCCCTGCAAAATGACCTCCAGCAGGCCAAAAATGTGCATGTGTCTGCTCAAACGGTTAGAAACAGGTACACACTGAGCACATGTGTCAGACATGACAGAGTGGAGAACGTTCTGCTGCCCGCAACATCCTCTAGCATGACCGGTTTGGCAGTGGGTCAGTAATGGTGTGGGGTGGCATTTCTTTTGAGGGCTGCACAGGCTTCCATGTGCTCGCCAGAAGTAGCTTGACTGCCATTAGGTACAGAGATAAGATCCTGAAACCCCTTGTGAGACCATATGCCGGTGCGGTTGGCCTTGGGTTCCTCCTAATGCAAGACAATGCTAGACCTCATGTGGCTGGAGTGTGTCAGGAGTTCCTGCAAGACAAAAGCATTGATGCTATGGACTGGCCGGCCCGTTCTCCAGACCTGAATCCATGGGTTATTAAATTTGAATTCCATTGATAATTTCTGTGTGACTTTGTTGTCAGCACATTCAACTATGTAAAGAACAAAGTATTTAATAAGAATATTTCATTTATTCAGATCTAGGATGTGTTATTTTAGTGTTCCCTTTATTTTTTTGAGCAGTGTATTCATAAATATGTGTTTGTGTGTGTGTGTGTGTGTGTGTGTGTGTGTGTGAAAATGCAGTTGTTACCTTACCATCCTAAACATCTGCTAGAGGTTTTTAACTTTGAAGGCTTGTTCACTGGAGACACTAAACAGGTCGGTGATTTTTTCAAAATCTGCTCTGAAACAATATGTATTTTAAAAAAATTAATTGACTCAAACTACTCTATGGAGTTATTTTGTGCCATTCTGGCCTTTATCATTTGCACTTATTCAAAATAATTTTCATATCTCTGAGCAGATGCATATGTCCAGTCAGGTGCAGTAGAGGTCTGTCAGGTCTAGCTGTATTAACACCACTAATCTAATAGAGTTAACAGCATTAGAGAGACCGACTATCTGCTGCACATGCTCAGACCCAACAACACTACATCTACAACTCCAGAAACAATACTGTTAAATAAAGAAGCTACACTACACAATACATTAAGACATAAGAAAAAAAGTTGTACATCTGTGGGTATCTATCCTCCTGATAATGCTTAGCATATCCAGCTCATCCATCTAAGAGCGGTATTAGTCAGCGCTTTATTCATCTGGGGTAGGAAGAACAAGTGGATTAGGCCTTCTCCTTAGTTTATTGCCTCTGAGGATGACATTATTACAAGCGTATTATTCTAATTTTCTGTTTAATGCTCTAGAAAAGTTTTGAGATGACGCTAATGCACAAAGTCTATTTGGGAGAGAGTCATTTGAAGTATTTTAAGATTTATACTTTTAAGATTTATAGTTCAGCCAAAAATTAGCATTTGCTTAAATGTGACTCACCTTCAGGTCATCCAAGATGTAGATGAGTTTGTTTCTTCATCTACACAGATCTGGAGAGATTCAACATTACATCTTGCTCACGAATGGATCCTTTGTAGTGAATGGGTGGCGTCAGAATGAAAGTCCAAACAGCTGATAAAAACATTACAATAATACTTAATTCTACTTACCACTCCAGTCCATCTTACAAATGAAAAATCTGCATGTTTGTAATAAACAAATCCATCAATAAGAGATTTGTAATTTTAAACATTCAAAAACCTTAAAAAACGTTTGAAACAGATGTTTGTGGATTTAGAAATGAGAGAAAAGCAGAAGATGCACTTTTTCACTGAAATGCTGTGGATTACTTGTGGACTATAGTGGTGTTTTTATCAGCTGTTTGTATTCTCATTCTAACAGCACCCGTTCACTGCAGAGGATCTATTGCTGAGCAAATAATGTAACGCTTCTCCAAATCTTAAGCAAACTCTATATCTTGCATGGCCTGAGGGTACATTTTCAGCAAAGTTTCATTTTTAAGTGAATTATTCCTTGCATGACATTGAGCAGACTGACAAAAAAGCATCAGGTGTCCTGCGTTCATGTGAACTCCTTCAGACCTGTCTGAAAGCATCCCAGCATGCACCTCAGGATGCTGGCTGAAGAATGTCAGAGTAAGCAGAGCTGGAGTCTATACAAAGAAGAAGCTCGAATAAAACTGTTTTTATACAGTATGTGAAACATCGTTTTGATCATTACACCATTCACACCTACTGTACTTCCATTTGTGTAATTTCAGAGTTTGAATTAATTGCATGAGTAGGTGTCAAACTCTGACTGCCAGTGTAATTGAGTGGCCCTTTTTAACAACTGATGGCACAAAAGATTCTATTTTTATGTTAAATGATTTTAACTAGGTCAAAGGATAATAAATGATTGTTGAATTAAAGTCATTGTTCACAATCTCCATGGTAACAAAGCAGCCATACACTGCCATGCTAAGTTCTGTTTTCTTCTACTTTTAAAGGAACGGTTCACCATTAAAGTCTAAACCTGTCATCATGACTTTTTATCTGGTTGACATATTTTATAATGTACTTGTCACTCTTTCCTATGCAATTACAATTCATTTTGGAATGGAGCTCCGAAGCTACAAATAAAGTAAAACATAATCCATGTGATTTATGGACTTTGTTCCAAGTCTGTTAAAATGAATATTACATGAAGGCTTTGAGAAAGAAAAAAAAATAGTTCCTAGAAAAGGTGGAATCTTTTCCATTTTTTCATGCAACATTTATGAAAGCAGCCATGTCTGATCTGTGTACAAATCAACCGTTTGAGTCAAATCTTCATTCATTCATTCATTTGTTCATTAATCAAACTGATCATTTTAACTCACTGTTCATTGAACAGGCATATTAATAAAAAAAAATGACAAAAGTTTCAGTTTCTTACACAAATCTATGGCTTCAGATGCGTGTTATTTTACCTCTGTGATACTATTATAGTTAATAATGGTTAATAGTTTATGGTATAGTATAGAATAGCAGAGTTGTTTTCTGTTGTTGATTTTCAGTTTTTTTATTTGTTATTTTTTTGTAATTTTTATTACATGTTTTATGGCTTCATAGCCTTATTCTTATATATATTTTTTGTTTTTGTTTTTTTACATTTTTGTCATTTTTATTTACATGTTTTCTGGCTTCATAGCATTATTCTTATAAAAAAATATTTAGTTTTTTACATTTTTGTCATTTTTATTGACATGTTTTTATGGCTTTTTATAGGTGAGACACTTATCCCATGGGACGAGGCGAGACGAGACACTGTGGGTTTACGAGAACGAGACAAGACAAGATATTTAGACTTTTTAAAATAAATCCTCATTGATAAAATATTTTGGGGTAAATTTTATTTTATTTAACAAAAAACATTAGAAAATAGGTGCATTTTGTAACCAAGCTTTTTGAAATTAAACTATTTTAATGAATTAAATGCAGTAATAAACAATTTGCCACAAACTGTCAGGCAAGCATTACACAAAAAAGTATAAACAATATAAATAAATAAAAACAAATAACAGAAAAATCTTTTCAAAAGCAGGGTAAGCGAGTCGGGCCGAATACCGAGACAAACTTGTCTACAGCAAACGCTGCGCCAGCATAAAGCTCAAAGTATACTTCGGCTGAGATTTTCCCTGGTGCCTCTTACCTCACAGCCCATTCCACCAATAATCATTGTGTTCAAACATTCACACAGAAACTGCATAGCTTCGTCTTTTTTATATTTTTATCGGAAACACCCCCATTAATTTGTACGACCACACAACCCCACCCTTAAACCTACCCGTTAAAATTATGTAAAAACATGACTCAAAGGGTTTTATGAGCCTTCAACTCTTGTGAAGTGTATCTCTCTTGTGAAGACAATCTCTAAAAATAGATTGATATAATAGATATAAAATAGATTGTAAAAAAATAAATAAATAAATAAAAAACTACACTCGTTTTGGCGCCCCCAGGGATCGGCGCGCCCTCAGCATTTGCTTATACCGCCTAAGCACAGGGGCGGCGATCTGCATTACATCATTTTCGTCATCAGGAGGGCTTGCAGACACCCGCACACCCTGTCCTCGTGCAGGCAATTTTTGTCCGCGTACAACAGTCTATGCGCGAAAAGAATGCTAAAAGAGTGCCACCCAAGTAGGTGGCATTGCGCACGTGTCACGCTTGTCCGTCCGCACTAATCCGCGATTTGATATAATTTGAAAATTGTGAGGATACGGTTGTGCGCGAGACAGATTGGAACGCGGAAAGTGAAGTATACCCCGGCCCTAAGTCGGCCTACACTTTACGGGATAAAGCGACCATTAAAAACCATTTGGAATTTGTTTCAGCATGTCATAAATAGAAAGTGGCAACAGTTTTCTGTCTGAGATTTGTTGCGCCGCAAATACGAGATCTCATCACATCCCTAGTTTCATAGCCCTATTGTTATTTTATTTATTTTTTTACATATTTTTATGGCTTCATAGTTTATTCTTTAAAAAAGAAAACTTTATATTTTTGATTTAGATTTTTTTTTTTTATATTTGGTTTTTCACAGTAATTTTAATTACAAGTTTTGTTTTTTATTATTATTATTATTATTATTTATTTATTTAGTTTTCTCTGTATAGTCATATATATTTTAGTTTTACTTATTATAGTATACCAAGTCAGACGAAATAAAAATTAGAAGATTTGCCTTGGCAATAAGAAGGAAAAAAAAGTTTTCTTCAATTTTCTTTTCTTTTTTCTTCATTTATTAGTCATAATTGACTGTATAACCATGCAAAAGACCATATTTGTGCAAAGTTGATATGGACAACTTTTCTGATTCTATTAAAGCCTGAAACTCCTGTAAATGCATGTGAAAAATGACCAGGATCAGGAGATTTTTATTAAAACTAACATTAAAACTGACACAAGGATGATTACATTTTCATGTTGTGCCCAAACTATTTTTTAGTTCTAAAACTTAGTCTGGGTAAGAAAGGTGAACTGCATCCTTCTGTGTGTATCGTCTGACAGCATGGGCTTTGCTCAATGATTCATGTGCTCTTGGAGGTTTTATGAAAGCACAAAGACAGATAGAAGCATCATATTTATCCAGCAAGACAAGTATGTGCGGGATGAGAGTAACTAACTTTAAACACAAATGGAAGCTGAAGAGTGAAGCTTTCCATCTTTCTTTCTCTCTGTTTTGTCCCACTGGTAGTGGCAGATTAGCTCACACCCTGCAGAGATGAGAGGCCTTAAACCTCTTGCTACAGTATTGCCTACATATGAGAGAGCTTAGTAATTGAGATAAACGATCTAGTGACGGTTTCAGACATCTACAGCAGATGGACTGCTGGCTGTACGAACACACTTATTTCAGATGTTCGAGAGTGAGCCCTGAGAAGTAGCTACATGGAGAAATAATACAAGCATCATATTTAAGGTGAAAATGTGAAACATCCACATCCGCGAGAAACCATAGATAATTCAGACCAAGAGCTTGTGAGACATGTTCAGCTCTTCCAGAATTCATTCATATTTAAAGTGAATGTATTTCACTCTGACATGAGAGTTTTATATCAAAATTTATTGTATAGGTTTCTTTGGATCTTTAGGTAATGTATGTGTTATGTGCAGCATACAATGCATAACAGATGCCATAAACAATGCTAAAGACATGCTAAATAAAACTATTGCACTTTAAAATTCCATTCAAAGTAAGATTAAATGCATATCATTAAAAACTCTGAAAAAAGTTACATTCAAATTGTGCCTTGAATTTTTAACCCTTTGTGTGCACCAATAACCCCATATGTGGTACCATTTGAAAGCTTAGAATCTCTATTTTATGCTGATATGAATCACTTTGTATATTTATTTTACTGTAACAAAGTTATTTACACGTAAATTACACTAGGCACTAGTACTAGTACACTAGTACTATTTTGGCATAATGTGTCATGTGTTGCTTGTGTCTATGTTTTTGTATTCATTCTGTTTGCCATGTGCTTGGGTTTTTGTTTTCATTTTATTCTCATGCGCTTTCTCTAGTTTGTAACTCCACCCCGCTCATCAGTGTTGATTCCCCTCCAGCTGTGTCTTCCAGGTGTCTTGTGTTTTGTCTTGATTTATTTGTTCATTTAATCCGTGCCTTGGTTCTTGTCTTTTGTGAGTTGTTAACGTTATGTTGAAGTATTTTGTCTGCACAGATCTCTGCATGTTCGTCAGCACCTTTGTACCCTGGTTTACCTATTAAATGTTCTATGTTCACTTTGAACTTCTGTCTCCGAGACTCCTTACCCGCTGGGAAGCGAGGTCGCGACAGCACCGATCATTACAGAACAACTCACCTCTGTGAAGATGGGATTCAACCCTGTGAACGTGTACATCTTCGCGGACCTCGACCCGCATTCGCT
This sequence comes from Enteromius anoplus, assembly GCA_032359395.1. NCBI lineage: Eukaryota > Metazoa > Chordata > Actinopteri > Cypriniformes > Cyprinidae > Enteromius > Enteromius anoplus. Next base: position 3,694,788 of record JAUMHG010000297.1, read on the forward strand.
GCCCCGTGCACCGACACCTATCATGCACAAGATGGCCATCAACCCCAGAAAGCCAGGAGGCGCTCCCAAGCTGCCCAGCTCTCGCCTCGCTAGGCAAGGTCCGCCTTCGAAAGCGGCACACTATGGAAGCAGATTAGTGCCAAAATCCCACGAGTCTGCAATTTATGGGGTTACATCAGTGCCAAAAATTCGAAGGCAGTTCCAGATCCCTGTGGATTCCAGTCCACGTAGTTCAGGTCCTGATCCAGATTTGTGGGCCGACATGCCAGTCCTGATGCCTGCGGATCCTATTCCGCCGATCTAGACCTGCCGTGGCCCGAGCCACCTGAACTGTCTAGCCCGGTTTTCACCATCAGTGGCTGCACAACCTCTAGATATGTTGACTTCGGTTGTGAAGTATCAAGGGGCTCTGCTGGTGGCTGCACCGACTCCAAGTCGGTCAGTCAGGGCTATTAATAAACTATCGCCCTGCTCTGAACTGGCCATTAAGGCCATCAATTAACTTTTTCCCTGCCCTGAGTTGGCCAATGGGACCATTGAACTGTCGCCCTGCCCCGAACCAGGCCCTGGGACAGTTGAACTTCCTCCCGGACCTGCCCCGTCTGTCGGGACCACTTAACCCGAGACGGTGGCAGGCAAGAACTCGGCCGAGCAGGCCAATATAAATCAGTTTGTGCTCCTCAGTGCAGTTCAGGTTCATGATCTGCCCAGGAGGGCCTCTTTGCTGTCTGGTCGGCCCAGTAGGGCATTTTTGCTGTCTGTTAAATGAAAATTCCTTTTCATTTAATAACGTCTTGGTTATGTATGTAACCCTTGTTACATGTGAGTGTGATAAGAAACCTTTATTTTTGGCTTGTCCACAATGTGGCCAGCTCCACTGCATTGCCTGTTTTTGTGGCTGCTGCGTTGTGTCTGCCCTAAGTACCAATCATCCAGCTTTGGAAGACTCGGGATGCGGCGGGACTTCCCAACCAAGCCCGATCCCCTCAGTGGCCCGGGCAAACATAGCCATCAATTCTGGATCTGTATCCGGCACCATGGAACGCCCAGTGGACGCCGCGCCACGGCGCAAACTTAATTTCCAGAACCTTCTGACTCTCCATTCAATGCAGCAATCAACATCCGGTCACCGGGGGGAACGCCAAAGGTAACACATGGTACCCCTTGCGAGGGTCCAGACTGCCCCAATGGCAGCTCCATTGGTAGCAGAGCGCCGGTAGAAGGAGGGGCTTTTTCCTCACCATCACCGTTAGACCAGACCGCCCCCTGCCAGAAGCAGCGCTCACACGGCTTTCACCAATGTGAGCCCTACAACTAGGCAGAGGAACAGGTGATAATCATCAGATGATCATCTTCCCAGAGAGAAAAGATGACTCAGTGGGAACATTGTGTTATGGTTTCACATTTATAAACAATTGAATTGTGTTAACCTGACTTGAAACAGTTGGGTTTTGGTTAAACTTAAAATTTTTATTTTGAAATAACATTCAATTAAGTAGGCCAAAAATGATATTTGATGCTTGTTCAATTTACTTAAGTAAATGACGTAAATCCAACACAATACTTTACAACCCCTTTACTTAATTAATTTGAGTTGAGAGTACACACATGATTTTACTTGCACAATTTCCATGATTTCCCCTTCCCATCATGCTTTGCACAGTGCTGGATATGGAAAGTAATTGTTGAAATAACATTTTATTTTTGGAATTTTTTATTAAGATTATTAATTGGAAGACTTGTTACTGTTCAATGCTCTTTTACGTTTATGTCAGTTTCTGGTATGTTAGTGTTTTGAGGGGTTAACATTGTGGTAACGTGTAGAGCTTGTGCTTGGGCTGAGAACCTGCAAACTTGACTTGTAGTTGTTTTTAATATTAAAAACAAAGTGCTTTGTGCATGCTATAGATGTAACAAATCTATCTTATGGCTATGCCAAACATGTTTTTTTTATTGTAGTTTTTAGATTTTGTGCAAATTATTCTTCTTGCAAAAGTTGTAAAGACAATGTTGAATGTAATCACGGAGTAAACTATTTGTTTTGTTTGAAGGTGATGATGACTAAATCAAAGTCAAGACTTATCCAACTAAACACCACTAACTTTACGTACTTAAGTTTACTGAAATCAATAGTGTTATTTAAATGCAACCTAACTCAGTAACATGAAACCTGTTGACATAAACTTATTCTAGACTTCAGTGTCATCCGAACCTTCAGAAATAATGTAATATGCTGTTTTACTGCTCAAGAAACATGTATTATTATTTGCAATGGTGCATGTGCACCTTTTCCTATACCAATTTCTTCCTTCCAGTCAACTCTGCATTTAACATGTTACATATATATATATATATGTACTGTATATATGTGTGTAACATTTACCATTAACAGCTCTGAATTCAATAATGGAATTCCTTTAACTATAAATTGAGTTTAATAATAACTTATAAATCACTGACTATTTTCCTATTTAATGCTGTTTAGTGGTTTGACACAATGTTGTTAAAAGCGCTGTATAAACAAAGGTGACTTGGCTTGATATATATATCTGTGTGTGTGTGTGTGTGTAGAAGATGAAAAGAAATGTCAAAAGATAAGCATTTATTGATCTTTTGCAATATTATAATGCTTGACTGTGACTTCTGATCAACTTTCTGCATCCTGGCTGACTGAATTTATCAATTTCTTTAAAAAAAAAGGACTGCATGTGTGGCGGGAAGAAGGTGAAAAATATATTGACTACGCCACCCTGAAAACAGGGAAATTCATTCACTTTCAATAGCAAAGGGCACATTGGAACGTTGTTTCAATGACAGACCTGAGACGTGGATACCAAAAATACAAACTTTATTT
>JAUMHG010000297.1:3719025-3734417 GCA_032359395.1 Enteromius anoplus
GATATATAGACAGATAGACAGATGTGCTATGAATGAGCTTTCTGCGGAAAAGCAAAGTTCGCCCAAATAACGTGACCTCAAAAAATTTTATAGAGTACATTTGTTCTGTTTGCAATAGTGCTACTGTGCTGTAACCTGCTAACAAAACAACTCTGGCAAAATGACTCTGCACTCTCGTGATGCATGTTAATGTATTAACCAACATGAATGAATAATAAACAGTACATTTGTTACAGTATTTACCAATCTTTCTTAATGTTAGTGTCACAATATCCAGCTGGAGTCCCTCGTTGTTTACACCAGTTCCAGCCAGAACTGTGTCCGGCTCACAAACTCCATCACTAATCATGCCTCATTCCTGGATTGATCACACACACCTGCACCTCATCACCACACCCAAATACTGATTACCCAGGCACATATAAGCCACAGCCCAAACACCCACTCACCGCAAGGTCTTGTTTTCTATGTGTAACATTTCTGAGCATTTCTACCCGTGTTTGTTTTACCATTTGTGATCCCAGACTGTTTTCTTTTATTTGGATTGTTCGCTGCCTGCCTAGATTCCCGCCTGACTTCTCCACCTTGATTCTGCCTTGTCTCCATTGGTCTGTTTTGCCGGTATTTGACAGCGCCTGCTTGACCTTGAAAAAAGCTTGCACATGAATCCACACACCTCCATCCCCATTTTTACAGAAGACCTTGCGTATTCAGGATCCAGCAGCTTTGGCCAGAAACGGTCGCCAGTTATAAACCCAGCCAAACGGATCATCCTCGTGAGACAGAAGCCTCAGCCAGAGTCAGCGCACAACATGGCAGCCATGCCTCAGCCAGAATCAGCAAACAAGATGACCGCCACTCCAGAGCTGCAGCCACTGCACAAGATGGCTGCCACATCCAAGCCTCCAGCCAAAACGGAATTAAAGCCACAGTCTTCAGCCACCACGAATGCCATGCCAGTGTGCCCCTCACATAGTGGATATCGCACGTAAAGGCACTAGGTCTTTCCAAGGGCGTTTGAGGCTGGTATCGTGTCTGGTGGTCCCTCCTTTGATGTCAGTTAGTGGAGTCAGTGTCCAGCGCAGGTCATTACTGAGACTGTCCCATTATCCCCTGTGCTCCCTGTACTGGCGGTTGCTATTTTGAGTGTGTGGGTGCTGGCCTGAGGCTGCGCTTGTCTGCACCCCCACCCCAGAACCCCGACCCGAACCAGTTTACACTGTAGAACCTCTTAGACCCGGCTCTGGCCTCAGGGTTTGCCCATCAACTCTGTTTTAGTTTCCCGTGGTTTCCGTTCCGCAATCTCGACCAGGAGTGCTGTCCTGAGGCCTGTTCCCAATTCACGGCCAGAAGAGCCGTCTCTGATCCCCACTGATTCCGTTCCGCATTCACGGCCTGGAGAGCCGTTCAAGTTTCCAGTGGATTCCGTTTGGGAATCACGGCCAGTGCCAATCCCTTACCCTGAGCGTAGTCTCGTTCCCGAGTCATGGCCAGAAGAGCCGTTCCAGTTCCCTACGGATTCTGTTCCGTGGTCAGGGCCTGGTGAGCTGTTCCAGTTCCCCCCAGATTCTGTTCTGCAGTCACGGTCAGGAGAGCCGTTCCAGAGTCCCTTTTCTGAGTCACGGCCAGTAAAGCTGTTGCAGTTCCCCACGGATTCCATTCTGCAGTCACTGCCAGGTGAGCCGTTCCAGTTTCCCCATGGATTCCGTTCCACAATCATGGCCAGGGGAGCCGTTCCCAAATCCTGTTCTCGAGTCACAGCCAGGAGCGCCGGTCCCAAATCCTGTTACCAAGTCATGCCCAGAAGTGTTCTGCTCCGTCTCGATCAGAGGGGCCGCCATTGAACCCTCGTCCTGCCCTGCTACGGCTATGGAAGCCGCACGTGACCTCCGGTCATGCCAAGTCATGGTCTCGCGGGCCGCTGAGCTCTTGTCCTGCCCTGTTTCAGCCATAAAAGCCTCCATTAGCCTCTCGTCCTGCCCTGTCACAGCTATGGAAGCTATTGAGTCAACATCCTTCCCTGTCATGGCTAAGGAGGCCATTCTCGTAACTCTTAACTCGTAACCGTAACCTCCGTCCCCGTTGTTACAGTTAGTTGTTCACTGTTAGTGTATGTTGATTTTTTGTTTTGGAGAAAAAGCTTACTGAAATTCATTTTTGAATACTTTGTTACATCTCTCTTTTCATTTTGAGCATCTTGCCATTATTATATGCCATTATTTAAAACTTTGCTTGTCAAAACAGCATCTGAGGGTATTTCAGGCAACACACCATCTAGTCAGTTTAAAACTGTGCTTCACACATCCAATGTCACATTTAAGTTATCATTGTTTGTCAATCTTTGTCTTCTTTTATTCCTCCAAAGAAATTTTAGAGGAACGACAAAGTTGATGCATCATACAGTGTCAAACTGTAACCGAGATTTGGAATATAATTTTCATGAAGCAAACACATGCCAGTCAGTATTTGTGACTGTCACTGGCATCAAGAGGGCAGCATTATACCGATATCAAACCCACAAGGCCTTCACTTCAAAACAGTTTGTTGCCACTCTGCTAGAAAAGCTTTTCACCACAAACTCATCATGCAGATGTAAAACCGAGCCGCGTCTCATGCTTTTTATATTAGCAGCTGAGCCCAGAGGCCCTGGCCATTGACACGGCTTTGTTTTACATGGTCTTTAAGCTATTTTAGTCATGAGAAAGCACTTCTGTGCTTGCAGTGTCATGGTACATTTACATGACAAAGGCTCACAGAGTTAGAAGTGCTGTTTCAGAGACCTCTGGGTCCGTCAGCCTCTCTAACCTCTCCCAGACACCAGCCCTGATCCGTTTTCACACTTGAGTAGATCCATATGCGCTAAAACTGTTTTTATACCTCACAATGAATGAGAGGGATCTGATAGGTTGTGCACCACATGATGGTTTTCTGTTTCACACAACACTAAGAACTTCTTGAAAAGAGCTTGTGAATAAAACAGCATATACTTGAAGGGTGAGTAAATTTCATAAAATCTTGCCCTATAAGTATGCTTTTCTATTCAGCTTTACATTCCTTGTGTTGTTTAAGCCCATGCATTGTTTACTTGTCTCCAGGGGTGTGAAGTAACAAATTACTTTTTTGACTAGTTTGGAAATGTGTACTTTTACTTGAAAGCATGAAGCTCTGAAAATCACATTACTTCACATTACTCCCAGTCTTTGGTTCCTTATGCGTAGGACAATAGTACTTCTGCAAGTTGTTAACTGGAGATTCGCTCTCAGTAATGCTCAGTAAGTTCAGACGATTTTCAAAGTAGTCACAGATCTTTTTTACACTGCATGACTATCTTGCGTAGCATATAGTCGCTGCTGTGTGAGTTGTTAACAGCTGCAAATAAATCATGCAGTGCAACATTTTTAGTTTAATTTTAGCTAAAGTTTTAGTAATTTTATGTGTTTTTTATTTTATTTGGGTTTTATTATTTTTCCCTCTTTTTTGCGGTTGTTGTTTTTATTAAATAATTTTAATTTCAGTTATAGTTGCAATTATTTTAATGCATCAAGTTAAACTAAACAAATCTTATCTCATTATGTGTTTCACAGAATGTTTCAGAACAACATAAAGGAGTGCGAATGATCACAAAATGTTGCACATATGTTTCTCTGTTGCATCAATTTGATTGTCTCTCAGATAAATAATTCTACATGCATTACAGACCGCAGACAATTTGTCCATCAGAGGTCTTATCTCAGCGTCTCGTCTCTCATCTGTCTTATCACTATAATAGTTAAGAAGGCACTCCGGCGCATATCGTCTTATAGTGATTATGTAAGCCTGAACCGCGGCTGAGCAAATTACAGCTTCATTCAGCACAACCCAACACTGCCCATTACAGTTCAAGGACCGCTGGGTTACTCGCTTCCCCCGACACTGACTTGGAACATGCTGCTATATTTCAAGGCAACGGACAAGGTATTATTAGCCATAAATGCTATCGCTCCTTCGTTCTCCGCACCACCGCTTGGCCTTGCTGTATTTGCTGAGTCGGCTAAATTTATCTTCCCAAGATTTGCGAATTCCCAGCTCTCCTTTCATGCGCTTTAAACACAAACAGACGGTGATGTGTCTTCCTGGCCATGCGTGTTCCAGCTCACTGTACTTCCCCTTTTCTCACGTCGCACATCTAGGAGAGGAACGTTCACATGTAAATGAGACATTTTGCTTCAGTGTGAAGAAAACAATGTCCGCAGAGAGAAAAAAAAAAGTGTACTTAATTACACATGGTGAGACTCATTCATGACTGACTAAGAAAACATCTGTGTAGAACATTCATTGATTTTATGAACAGTTTAAACAAAACTTGTGTTAACGAAGTGAGATGATTCTGTATAAAACTACATTTTTTAAATGAGTGCGTGCATTACGTGTTAGAATGATTTCTGAAGGATCATGTGACAATGAAGACTGGAGTAATGTTGCTGAAATTTCTACTTCGCATCACAGAGATAAATTACATTTTAAAATATATATTCAAATAGAAAACAGTTATTTGAAAATGGAACAATATTTCACGTTCATGTTAATTAATACATTATCTGATGCTATCAAATGACATTGTGTAATGACAAATGATATTGTTACCACATAAACATTAATTAAAGATATATTAAGTAATTTGGAATAAACCCTAACCTTGGGAATCCTAATCAATCTACAGTACAGCTACACTAATGAACTCTATTACTTGCCAAAAGAGTTGTATTTATTTATTTATTTATTTATTTTGATAGTAAATGGGACTATTTAGGGCTCAACTGATGCGAAAAGAACTAAATGAGCTTTGTGAACCCCAAGCAATGGTTTTCCCTCTTTCATGGAACTCCATAGAGTGAAGCAAGATCCTTGAAAGATGAGAAAAAGACACATCTAGAGAGTTTGTGGACTGTCGGTAGACAGACACATGGCCTGCAGACGTGCTGCTGTTGGCTTTAGGCTTATGACTCATAGAGTATGTCTGCTGCAGAGGGGCTATCTGTGTCCCGCTCTGTGTCTGGAGCAGTGATTTGTGATCCCAAAACTCCATCCAGAACAAGGCCTTCAAAATCTCAGCTGGAATCTGCCACATTCAGCTCAGTATTTTACTTCCTTCCTACAGTGATTTTATCTATGTCATTTATTTTGCATCACCGCAAAAAAAAAAAAAAAAAAAATTTCGAGAGCAAACAGGCTCTTAAATATTTCACAATATTACATTTTTTAATTAATTTGTGATCAAATAAATGCAGCTCTTGGGGAGCATAACTGATTTAACTGAAATCTCCAAAAGCTGTCACTATATTATAAACCATTTCACGAGTTCGCACTTCCTCATAAATAATTAAGCGTCTGGCGGAAGGTGCGAGAAGAAGGTGGAGTAGGGTAGGTGGAGGGATGCGTAGCTAGATGTGGAAGGGAGGTAGACGAGCTTATTTAAAGCGGAGGTGAGCGAACATGATTGGATAATGGTTAGGTAGCTGAATGGAGATTATGCAGAGCCAGCCGTGGCTAATCATTTGGCACGCTTCTCCCGAAACATCACTTATTTGAACGAAAATACAGTAAAACCTGAAATATTATGAAATATTAAAATAAAATAAAAATCTGAATTTTCAGCAACCTTACGTATTCAGTGTCTCATAATCTTTCAGAAATCAGTCTAATATGCTGATTTGCTGCTTACTAATTAATAAAAATGGATGCTAAAATAAAATAAATAAATATGTTTATAAATACATGTATTTTTAGAACCAACAGTGAGGTCAGTAAGTATTTGTTCATCCTTTGATTTTGCAAGTTCTCTTACTTAGAAATCATGGAGGGGTCTACAATTTTCAGAGAGACACAATCTAAAAAGAAAAATCCTGAAATCATCATCGTATGATTTTTTAACAATTTATTTGGGAATTACTGTGTCAAGTAGGTATTTGATCACTTCAGTCAAACAAATTTACTATTTGGTACAGAAGCCTTTGTTAACAATTACAGAGGTCAAACGGTTCCTGTAGTTCTTCACCAGGTTTGCACACACTGAAGGAGGGATTTTGACCCACTCCTCCATACAGATCTTCTCTAGATCCGTCAGGTTTCAGGGCTGTCGCTGAGCAACACAGATCCTGACTGTGTTCTTTGGGTCATTGTCATGTTGGAAGATCCAGCCACGACCCATCTTTAATGCTCTGACTGAGGGAAGGAGGTTTTTGCCCAATATGTCACAATACATAGCCCCGTTCATCCTTTCCTTAATACAGTGCAGTCGTCCTGTCCCCTGTGCAGAAAAACACCCCCAGAGCAGGATGCTTCACTGTAGGTATGGTATTATTGGGATGATACTCATCATTCTTCTTCCTCCAAACACGGGGAAGTTCTACTTTGGTCTCATCTGACCACAGGACCACAAGTCCTCTGGATCACCCATATGGTCCCTGGCAAACCTCAGACGGGCCTGGACATGGGCTGACTTAAGGAGGGAAACCTTCTGTGCGATGCAAATCTTAAACCATGATGTATTACTGATAGTAGCCTTAAAAACGATGGTCCCAGCTCTCTTCACATTGACATTGACCATCTCCTCCTGTGTAGCTCTGGGCTCATTCTTCACCATTCTTAGCATCATTGATACCCCGCGAGGAGAGATCTTCCGTGGGGGTCCAGTCGGAGCATGAAACTGTAAACTTTCAATAAGTCATCCATTTATTTAGAATGTGTGAAACAACTGTAATCACAATAAACCACTTTTTATTCCTGAGGTACGTACACTTGAAATGAGCCGCGTCTCAACTTTCCTCCATTTTTCGAATATGACGCCACCTCCCCTGGAGCCTCATGGGATAGGAAAGTGTCCATGGTATGGGTACTACAGAATTAAGGGCGGAAGCAGTAGGTCACCCGGGTACTTCTCGCCTACTGAATTTACTGAACTTCTCAATTACGTATGCAGCAGTAGACTTTAGTAGACAACCTCAGACAGGTGCTACTAATTTAGAATCATAAGCAGAGTGTAGATGGACTGTTTGAAAGCAAAATAACAGGTCTTTGAGGGTCAGATATTTGGCTGATAAGCAAATGATCAAATACTTATTCGACACAGTAATTCACAAAGAAATTGTTAAAAAATCATACAATGTGATTTCCGGATTTTTCTTTTTGTCTCTCAAAGTGGAAATGCACCTATGCTGAAAATTCTTGACCCCTCCATGATTTCCAAGAGAACTTCAATCAAATGCTTATTGACCTCACTGTATATGTGTGTATCAGCAGCTGCAGCACACTGCTATGTTGTTTGGCTCTGAGGGACGGTCAAGGCCGCTGTGTCTGAGTCGGTCAGTGTTTTGGGAATCGAAGAGACTCTGTTATCAGTTGCTTCACTCATTTGAATGATTATTATTATTTTTTTTCTCTCTATTTCTGTGATAACTTGTAGCGCCTGCCTGTCTGCGCTACCACTGCCCACTGCTGATAAAGACCGCAAGCCTCTCGCTCTCTCAGGTCAGTTTGGATGAGAGGATGCAAAGGAATTCTGCTCTGATCTTAAAAGCATGTGAAGCTTGTGTGGACATGAACAGAGTCTGACTGCAGATTTTGCTTGATAAGTGAGAGCGGGATTAAAGGAACTGTGTGTGTGAGAATATGTGTATTTATTTGGGTATAGGGGTGTGTGTGTGTGTTTATGGGGGATGGTGTGTGATTACATCACTGCAAAATGGTTTTGCTTCAGGTCTCAGATTTCAAATTGGACATCAAGCGACGACTCAGCATAGTGGATAACTAGACCAAAAATCTTTTATATTACTGCAAAATGCGTACCCCCAATAATATGCTAATGCATTAACTTGACAGGCTGAAAAGGAAAACCATTTTTAAATTGCATAAATAGCAGCAGAATTGTGAAGTTAAGTGGTTTTTTATTTCAACTAATAAATTTTTTGTTTATTATTTTTTTTTTTTTAACCCCGTTCATTTATTTAAAAAAAAAAAAAAAAAAAAAAAAAAAAGTATTTTATTAGAAAGTGCTGAAGAAGGGAATTCTGTGAGAACTCGTTTGCTGTTAGGACGATCCTTTTGCGAAAGAAAATACTCTGAACTTCAAACGTTTAGAGGTAAGTTACACACTGGTGAAATCTCCCCTGAAGCGCATTTAACAGCAGAAATAATTCATCAAAGCACCTGTCACTTCAACCCACATAATACTGTGATGCTAATGAGTTTGTATGAAGAGCAGTATTTCTTTCCCTGTAACTCTGCATTCTTCAAAAAAAAAAAGGAAAGAAAAGAAAAATGTTATGTAATATTTTATATAAATACAGCACATTTTCAGAACTACTGTAAAATGATAATACTAATAGAGACTTTCTAAACAATAATGAAATGCGTTGTTGACTATTTGCTCTTGGCAGCCTTTAATTCATCATACAAAATGCACTATGATTGGCACAAACCCTGGTTATTTTTTACTGCAAGTGAACCCGTATAACCCATAATCTGGCTTATTGTTTTTTTGTTGTAGTTTTGTACAGGGTATTTGAGCATGAGGGCATGTCACACAACCTGTCTTCTGCAGAGTTTGATTGTATATATGTCACAAACTAAAGACAGAAGAGGCATTATACTTCTTTATACTCTATTTACAAGTATTTAATAATATTATTTATTAATTTATTTCATTTTATTTGTAAATATATGTGATCCGTGTTTGTATCAACTTTCAACTTCAACTTTAATTCATTTATATAGCACATCAACTTAGTTGGCCAAAGTGATTCACAATAAAATCAAGAAGACATAAACATTTACGTACCTGTACAAAATGTATATAGTAAAACAATAAAAACTGGGTCACAAGATTAATAATTCCCTCATTCCAAAGCCAAACGGAACAGATTGCACGCTCGTGTAATCTGAGACTCCTCTGTAACACTGTAACATTGTCTCTCCTTCTCCAGCAGTGAGTTTTGGGTTCTTGCCAGCAATCTGCTTCCTTCACAATTAGTTCCGTTCCACCTACAGAAATCTCAAAGTGTTACACAGTCAGATTTTAGACAGAGGATGCCGGGCAGAACTTCATGTGAGGCTAAAAGTCTGATCAGACCTTCCTGCCCTGTAAAGTTGAAGTGATTTCTGTGGTTATGCACCAATATTAGTTTTCCTGATGACCTTTGGCTCACCTGGCTAAGCTTGCGTGTTGCAAGAAAACTGACTGATCATGAGCCTTTTAGAGCTGTTGGCTAAATGAAAACGGATTATAGCAAGAGACCTCCTTCTTATTATTTAAACCTTTAATTCAGTCTAATTCATCCACAGATGGTGGTTTAAATAACCCTTCTGTATGTAAAACATTGTTTAAACCTATCATTCATTCTGGTAGAGAGGAAAGGTGAGTTCTTTAATTATTGAAAGTAATGTGTAAAATAGATTGGTGTCATTATTTTTTCACTCTCGTGTTGTTCTGAACCTGTATGATGTTTTCTAGACTTGAAGAGTTATTTCCATATAGTGACAAGCGAGGCACCGAAAAGTAGCATACAAATACAGCATGTACTGACTGTGTAAAGAACAGATCAAATCAGGTATGGTGCTGCAGATTAGACATTAATTTTTGTAAAAAATGATTGTCTGTTGGTTTTGTGTCCAAACTTGTGCATTAAACATCAAATGGCACAGTATATGGTTTTCAAAGAATACATTTTAGGGAATAATGAGCAGTGTATTTATTTATTTATTTACCACTCACTTAAAATAGCTTGTTTCATTAAAATCTCATGTTTTTTTTTATTTGATCTACCTACTCACATACTAGTCATTTAAGAATTGAATTAGCATTTAAATTAGATTTCCAGTTATTTATTTATTTGTGTGTTTAATCGCTAGTCTTCCAAATGCTTAATTCCCAGTTATTTATTTATTTATCACTCTCATAAAATAGCGTTTTATTAAATTCTCTTGTTTGTTTATTTATTTACCTACCTACTTACTTACTAACTTACTAGTCTTTAAAATTAGCTTCTGTCGTTTTAATTTGATTCAGTTATTTATTTATTAATTAATTTGTTTGTTTAGTCTTTCAAATTAGCTGGTTGTTTTTAGTTGTTTTAAATTCTCTTGTTTATTTATTCACTTGTCTTTTAAATAACCTTCAATTGTTTTGATTCAATTACCGTTTATATATTTGTTTGTTAGTTTGTATAATAAGTCTTTTTACATTGTTTTGATTTTCATTATATATATTTATTTACATTATTATTTTAATTAAATGAATTAGGCCTAATTAATTCATTTATTTACTTAGTTGGTCCTTTGATTCACATTTATTTCTATGTTTGTTAGTTTGTCTTTCAAATGATTTTAATTTTTTTTTTCTTTTCTTTTTTTTCTGTCTTACTTATTTAGCAGTCTTTTAAATGAGAACCCAATTGTTTGTTTATCTGCTATACTTATCTAAATTTGACCTGCATCATGAAATCACTTTGTCAACATTTAGTTCTTGGAAATAAGAAAAACATCTTGGCATGTCCTGATGAGGATATTCATATGAAAGAAGTTGTGTGTGGCGTCTGATTAGGAGTGTGAATCAATGCGTCCTCTCAGAGGGGGATTTCTGCGCTCTAAAAGCGTCATGCCCCGAAGGCCTCGGTTAACCCTACAACTCCAGGGTTGTAATGTGACCAAATAACTCTTAATGCTTACAAAGCCAAAAATAGTTTTTGCCATCCTCAGCTTTTTAGAGACCGTCTGCAGTGAAGGTCACATCGTTGCCTTTTCGAGGGAAGTCTAAAGTTTTGCCATGAGATAACGTTAGTTTTTCCCAGACCTCCTAACTACGCTTTTTCATGCAGCTATTTTATCAGGAGTTTTTATTAGAATAGGGAGCTTTTTCGGAGGGGAAAAAACACTGATCGAGTTCCCAAGGCCACGCGAAGGATGAGTCTAGAGGAGGACACATCTCACGCGAGTCTCACACGGACGTCGTCCCTGGACGGAAGGCAGACTCCAGAGATCTATCGTAGATTTAAAAGAGCATACATTAACGCTCGCTACAGCTGTTTATTAACAACAAACGTCACTCGCATCTAAAGGTGTACAGATCCAGGCTGAGGACATCAGTATGAATTTCCACGCCAGAAGAGTTACATTACCCGCTATCACGCCTCTCTGCCTGCCGAAAAGGGTACGAACGTTTGTGTGTTTGTTGTGGGTTCTTTTTACAGAAACACTGCGTTAATTGGTTGTGGTAAAGTTAGTAGGGTTTTTTGGTGAGGTTGAAAAATAGCATGTTGTATAGTTTTTTCAACTGTCTTCAAATTGCAGTTACAGCAACGTTTTGTCTTTTTTCTGGCTTTATTTTCCTCTCACTGGGGCTATCAAAGGGAAAAAAAAATTAAACAAAATATTGGTTAATAATTTGCCCATCAATCATAATTACCTGCTGTGTATAACTATAGGTAAAAATAAATATATTACACTATGTTTTATATTATTTGTATTTATGGTTTTTAGATTTTACTTATATATTTACTTATTATATTTTACTTACTATGTGATATAATTAATATGTAGAATAAGTTGTATTAATAGCATTTTGGTCCATCATTTGTATGTATTTCTGTATCTGTATAATAGAATTTTGCGTTTCAATAAATTACTGAATACATTTAAATAACATTTTCATTTTAATTTAAATATATTTATGAAAATTGGGATTATAAAGTAATCTATGATCTAGAGTTAGTAGAAAAATAAAAAGTATGTGATTCACATTTTCCCATATTAGTTACTTCATAGATTTGACAACTTTATTCTATTCTCTATTTTTATAATATGTGGAAAACATAATAATATGTCATGATAAAGAATGACCAGGTGTGTCCAAAGTTTTGACTGGTTATGTGTGTGCCCTGCTTATTCATTTAACAATTTTTACTTTGTTTTAGTGCTGTCAAACGATCAATCAAAATTAACTGCATGCAGAATAAAAGTTTTTATTTACACACTATAGGTGTGTATTTTGTATATTTATGTACATATAAATGCACACTCATACAGCATATATTTTGAAAATATTTACATGTGCATACTTATATTTCTATAATTTGTATCATATATAACTTTATTTAATATTTAAACGTAACACATTGTTCTCAAATATATACATGCTAAATATACACAGTATACATATATATTATGTAAACAAAAATGTTATTTTTGGATGTGATAAATCGTTTGACAGCACTATAAAAAAAAAAAAAAAAGAATCTCATTTATATCCAAACCTATTAAGTTGCATTTATGTCAAAAGAGTTCATGTCAATCATAGAGTGTCAGTGTAGCAACATTCCCTGGCAAATCACATTTGGAAGTGGTTCCAGGTCATTGCAGGCAATAGCTTGTTTTATATGAATGCAAATCATTTATCTTTTGCATGTGAATATAGAGCAACGTTCTAGCTTCTCTAAGCACCTGTAAATGTCATTGATCTTCTCATCTCTGCTGTCATCACTGTATCCGCTGCCAAAAGACGCATTCTCTGCACTCAGTTGGACAGGCTCATACCCCTTTGAGATGAGCTAAACAATGGCCTGACTGTAGTGTGCTGCCCAAAATACTGCAAATCTGACAGCTTGTGGAAAAACTTGTCTGAAAGTGCTCTTGGAAAAGCCACGGTGATAGTAGTGCGAGAGCTGAGGAAAGGTCAGGCACAATGCTGGAGGTTTTGTTAACACGCTGTGAGCGGCTGTCTGAAAGTCTTCATATGCATGATTGTGGAAGGCAATAGTTTGGTATAGTTTACCTGATAACCGCCAAGCATGTTACTTGCAAGTGATATTTGTATGTAAATGTGTTTCATAAGAGGGTTTACATTTTAACTCCTGAAGGGTTTCTGTTTTAGATGTTGTCCAAGCGTTGTTGTGCGATGCAGTGTATTTTAAAGGAACAGTTCAGCGAAAAATGTTATGTTATGAGTTTTTTGTTCATGGGAGAAGATTTGGAGAAGTGTAGCATTACATCACTTGCTCATCAATGGATCCTCTGTGGTGAACGAGTGATAAAAACATCATATTCTCCAACACTCCACAAACTTATTTGGTGAGGACATATACACATAGCATATTTGGATAAACGATTCCTTTAAATATGATAAATGCAATGCAAGTGCACATTTCACGTATCATGACTAAATGAGATTACCCTTGAGTATTTTAGTATAAGACGTTTCAGCATTGCATTTTTTTTTCTCGTTTCAGTCCATTGACACTTTACTTGGTGACTTTCAGTAGCATTTTTTCTAAAGCTGAATTATTTTTAACTTGTCATGCTGCCTTTGAAACGCTCTCCTGACACAATGTGTGCATGACATTGCAGCTCATTTGCATAAAGTTGAACTCTTTGCTCAACTTTGTCGCATTTCCAAAGGTTGCTGTCACTTATGTTGTCCTATTAGCAAACTCTTAGTGAAAATGACTGACATGATGTTCAACAGTGGTGTGACCTCACTGACCTCGGCTGTTTGCCTACTGTATATGCTTTCTAATAAGCTCCAAATCTATCCATGCATCCATAGATAGATAGATATAGATCTACATATTTTCTAGTCGTCCATATCAGATCCAATTGTATTTAATTATTTGTTTATTTAATTTAAGGCCGTTTTGTTCTAGGTAAAGTAGGGAGATTGGAAATCTAAAAAGTATTGTCTGTACCTACATTTGTTTTTTATCTTTGTTAATAATCTTGGTGTACATTGACCAATTATTCATAAATTGGTCCAGCTGGAAAACTTTTTATATTTCATATTTTAAGTTTGTAAAAAGAACGACAGCTTTGCTTTTTAAAAGTACTGTGAAAATCACATATATTTACTTGTAAATGCGTAAAAAACCGGAAAAGATTAAATGTATGAATTGATATGAACGAGATAAACTGGCATGGATAGGTGGTGTTTCTGATAGCGCTGCAGCTGTGGAGGAGCAGTTCAAGGTTCATTCAGGTTGGTGAACTGGTCTTCATGTTCCCGTCCTTGAGCCAGTGAGTCTCGTGCTGCCTTTAGTCGTGTCACAATATTTATGAGTTGAGCGCACATGAACCACGTCACAATTGCAACTGAGAAACCCAGGCTTCCCGGATTTGGTTACATCGGTTAACCCTTTCATATTTAACATGCACATTTTAGAAGCACAGAGAAACAATATCATTGGAATCATTTTCTGAATGATTTTTTTCCAGCTGAAGAATGATACAATCATCAACAGCCAATCAGAATAGATCCTGCTGTAACGAGCTTGGGAAACGATTGGCTCAATGATTCTGCAATAGGGCTGGGCAATTTGGCTTAACATCAAAATCTCAATTAATTGAACATTTTAACTCGATTACGATTAATGAACGATTATTTTATTTATTTTTTTGCCCTTATAGTCCACTGACAAATGTTGCACAGTAAATATGCTCACATATTACAAGTGAGAGATTTTTGAACAAAGGGAGCATTACTATTTTAAAATAATTGATTTATAATATAATTATTAAATAAAATAATTATTTATTAAACATCAGTGTTGAACAACTGAAATTAAAGCACACATTGCCTCTTTGTTCTTATAAAAAAGAAAAAAAATTGTTTTCAATGTTTTTCTTATTAAAAGTAGAAAATAAGCAGTATCACTTCTAAATAAAATAACTCTTGTTTATCCTGTAAATAATATTTTAAACAGTGCATTTCTTGCATCTTCTATAAACAAATATTTTAATGTATAATAGCATGATTTATTTGCGCAAGTCGCATCTGGTGTGAACGCAGGGTAAAGTAACTGAGCGGGTCACGTGACGCCACACGCGGTAGTGTTTTTAAAGGGAAAGTAATCGAAATAATCAACCTGGAAATATTTGATCGATTATAGGTTCTGCATGTCGATTTTGATTACTTTTCGATTAATTGCCCAGCCCTATTCTGCAATGATTCTAATGTGCAGTGATTGGTGGATTTCAGTTATATTTCAATAAATGCAGCATTTGTAAGCACAGTGCTGCTTTGTGGACAGCGTAACCGGGGTAACCGCTATCTCCAAAAGTGGCACCTAGCGGCAAAAAAAGAATTAGCATTTTCATTCAAACCAAAGCAAAAAAAAACAACAACAACAGCAAGTGGGCGGGCAATTTGCTGATGCCAACATGAAACAGCTTGGGATTTGTTATAAAAATGACTCGCAAAGAAGACAATAACTTTATACACAGTGCACTTTCAGATTTAATACTTTATATACTTAATACTTTAAAAATACATAATAGGGACACTTTAAAGCACACTCTTAAAGGTGCCATAGAATGATTTGAGAGAATATTTTAAATTGTTCTCTGATATGTACATAGAAGGTATGTAGCTT
>JAUMHG010000297.1:3779844-3798962 GCA_032359395.1 Enteromius anoplus
GTCCTGTCCCCTGTGCAGAAAAACACCCCCAGAGCAGGATGCTTCACTGTAGGTATGGTATTATTGGGATGATACTCCTCATTCTTCTTCCTCCGAACACGACGAATGGAGTTGACCAAAACGTTTTACTTTGGTCTCATCTGACCACAGGACTTTCTCCCATACCTCCTCTGGATCATCCAGATGGTCCCTGGCAAACTTCAGATGGGCCTGGACATGGGCTGACTTAAGGAGGGATGGAA
Source organism: Enteromius anoplus (assembly GCA_032359395.1). NCBI lineage: Eukaryota > Metazoa > Chordata > Actinopteri > Cypriniformes > Cyprinidae > Enteromius > Enteromius anoplus. The sequence continues at coordinate 3,780,087 of JAUMHG010000297.1, forward strand.
GGAGGGAACCAGACTTAAGGAGGGAACCATGATGTCTTACTGTATTACTGATTGTAGCCTCAGAAACGATGGTCCCAGCTCTCTTCACATTGACATTGACCATCTCCTCCCGTGTAGTTCTGGGCTGATTCTTCACCATTCTTAGCATCATTGATACCCCACGAGGAGGGATCTTCCATTAGGCCCCGGTCTGAGGGACATTGACAGTAATCATTAGCCTCTTTCATTTTCTGACAATTGCTCCTTCTGACGAGTTGTCCTTTTTTCACAAAGCTGCTTGGCAATTGCCCCATAGCCCTTTCCAGCTTTGTGAAGTTCTACAATTTTGTCTCTTGTGTTTTTTGACAGCTCTGTGGTTTTGCCCATGTTGCTACTTAGACTTTGGCTGATTGTGGGGTGACAGGTGTATTTATGAAATCTAACGACCTCAGACAGGTGCTAATAATTTAGAATCATGAGTGTAGATGGACTGTTTAAAAGCAAAATAACAGATCTTTGAGGGTCAGAAATCTGGCTGATAAGCAAGTGATCAAATACCTATTTCACATGGTAATTCCCAAATAAATTGTTTAAAAAATCATACGAAGTGATTTCCGGATTTTTCTTTTCAGATTATGTCTCTCAAAGTGGAAATGCACCTTTCAGCAGAAAATTGTAGACCCCTCCATGATTTCTAAGTAAGACCACTTGCAAAATCACTGGGTGATCAAATACTTATTGACTTCACTGTATGTATATCTAGTTTACATGCAACAAAGTGCCTCAAAACAGAAGTCTGAATATATTTAAGATATTTTATACACTAACCTGTCTGTTTTTTTTTTCTTTGTTTTTTTTTTCTTTTGTTTTGGGCAAATCCAGTGACAAGTGCCTCAGCACGCCAGTGAGCGGCTTCATCTCATATCACATACAGCTGATCTGCTTTGGGAATTAAGCATCAAACGGTCTGGGAATAAGAGACCTCAGACAGTGACCAAAGTGTCTTTGAGTTTACTCGAGTGTGTGTTGTGTGCATTAGTGAAATCAGTCGGTTTGATTAGGGTCTGTGTGTGTTAGAGAGGAGAGCGGTGAAGAAGCCTGTAGCAAGCTGTTTTGTTGCTGCTTTGGCTCTCTGGTTGCCTGCAGGCAAGACCTCTGTGAGCAGAATGAGTGAAGCAAAGTCCCTGCAGGCAAACAGACTGAGAGAGAGAGTAAGAGACAGAGATGGAGAAATGGATGAAGAAATGTTCATGTTTGCACACAAATCCCTGACTGCTTTTTTCCTACAGAACTGGTCCTACTGAAAAATAATTGCTGTTATTTTGGTTTTTAGTTTAAAGAAAGAAAAATCTAAAATTATAATTCTGTCATACACATATATATTAAACCCCCACCTGATTGTAAAGTGTTTTGTGTGTACAGCAATACACAATAAAGCACTATATAAATGCCTCATTCACAGTCATTCATATAAAACAAAATCTCATTCTTTTTACTGTAATTACAGTAATTTGATCTATTTTAGCATTTAAGATATTGACCTTGTGTACCTACACTGTACATTACAGTGTTTGTATATAATGTATTTGCATATTATTGTGCAATTAAGGCAAAATAGAGTTTTGTATTTAATTTGTTAATGCTGAATATTCCTATAAGCGCTGTTTATGATAGATGCTGTTGGGCTTCAATTATTTTGTGAGACACTCTAAGGAAAACCTAATTTCGTTCACATGCAGCTTTCTGTCTTGCATCAGAAGTACATTGAGCTCAGCGGTAACTGCATTACAGTTCTGACCCAAAGCCTCAAGCAGCCATCAGCTAATTGGTGCAGGTCTGAGGCTGGGTCACCCGATAATTAACCAAAATTGGTTGTAGCTTTAAAAACCTTGCTATATATAAAATCCCATAGAAAGTGTAAAATAAGGTAAGATTCTAGTGATGTATGTACAAAAGTTCTAGCAGTTGCATGCCTTATTTGTTAATGTTAATATCAATATTTCTATTTTACTTACACTATAGCTTACTTTTGAGAGTAGTTGGTTCTTTGTTGTTGACTGCTGACATTTTAGTATTTGACAACCTCAGTGCACCAGATCAAGAACACGGAGGTCTCTGCTCTCTAAAATACAACAAAACCACAGGCTTCTCCACAATACCTGTTTTCATGTGGTCTGAAAGTACATTGAGATCTGCGAGCGGTTGGGATTCTGCTCGTCTGCCGGTCAGAGAGTGGGTTTCTGCAGGATGACCCTTCATGCATTCAGCATTTCATGAGTTCTCTAAAAAAAAAACAAGTTTCAACTACAAAATCAGCCCTTCGTGCACAGTTCTGTGCTGAGGATCTCACTTTATTGGACTCGGAGAAAGACAGTAAATGTGCGGTGAGCTCATTAATATGCATAGGCATTTGTGCATCTACTCATTAATCCTATAAAGCCTATTGTATCATATTAAATAAAATTATATGGCTTCTAAATGAACAAATTTGACTGAAAAACCTGTTGCACACAATCTCCTACATGCCTTCTCTCTTCTGATTGATAGTTATACTTTTTAAAAGGCCTGCAACCTCAGCTTGTGCTTCCCATGCTTTTTTTTCTGTGACATTTTTACTAATTTTTATAAATTAAATGTAAGAATAACTTTTAAATGAAATGGATGTTAAATATGATCATCAGGCTTTTAAGGGACATTTATTTATTCATCTCAATCATGGTATTGCACTGCATTATGTGAGTTTTATAAAAAATATTAGCATTTAAAATAATATTTGAAATGCTTTCATTATTGATTTTGAGTGAAAATTAATATTTTTATTATTTTATGTAAGTATCTATTAAACTGAAATATATCATCAGAATTACATCTTTTGTTTTGGAAATATCAGCATCTCAGTGAAATTGCATATTTTTTTTGTCTGAATTAAAATTGTAGTGATTTTTATTCTTTCTCAAAAGTGGGCTTTATGTTCTCCTGTATAATACTATATGAACATAAAGCCTGATATCATAATATGAAAAATGCTTATTTGCTTATTTATTTTGTCTAAAGTCTCATTCATTTACACATTCAAAAAACTAATATAGAATAAAGAATACATTTTAATGCCAAATTGCTTTTTAAATGGTAGATAATGGACTATTAAAGATCTAAGACTACTAAAGCAAGTAATAAAATAAATGTGCACTCTTTGTGCAGATGGATTAATTAACTCAAGTATGAAATATTAGTAAACACATGCTATACTCAGGTGCTGTTATAGGGTGAAATTACACAGAATCATTATAATGTGGAATTAGTTGAAAAGAAATAAGATTTTTTTTTTAAATGGTTTTAATTCATCTCATTTATATGAGCATGACAAAATCATCAAAATCATTATGAATACAATATTATATGCACCTCAAACTCTAAACTTAAAAGGATTGATGTCATAGGTTGATTTTGTACATTTAAATGCATGAAAATTTGCAGATTTTTTTATTTATTTTTTTATGTATAAGCACACTTTACGTATATGAGTACTTCTGAGATCACGTTAGTAAATGACACATTTTCCATTAGATGAGCGGTTTTGAGTGAAATGTTTACATTATTACATTATAGAGTAGACAAACACATTCACGCCATCGGTAATAGATGCCACCACATTTGCATTCAGTTTGCTAATTCGCGAATTGGCAGAAATGAATATTCAGGTGCTGTTTAGCACATCTCTACAGAAGTATATTTTGAGGATGTATTTACTCGAGAGAAAATGGACAGCAATTTGCAAAAATAGAGCCCATTTTCCAACTCTTCTCTTCCAGTCACAGATTTGAAGATGAGTCTCTAGCTGTGAAGTGTTGTTCTTTTAACGTCCCTTCATGCGCCAAAGTAGCTCAATTTGCTAAGGGCCTGTTGGAGAAGAAGCGTACTACAGAAACAATCGCTTACGTAATGTTGAAGTGTAGCTCTCTGTAGACACTCCACTGGAGCCCACAGAAAGCACCCAACTCCAGTCAACCAGTCACAGATAATGTAAAGTCAGACGTTCATTATCACACAATAAACCTCGGCTGGGTGATCTGTATCATCCTGAAGAGCTTCACTGTGTTTAATCAACGTCTGACTGTACATTATCCTACTTATTACAAGCAACAAATAGTAAATGGACACCCAATATCGTTTTGAGGATTTTTTATTAAGCGGGAAGAAAGACAGCGTGGAGTGACTTAAGTATTTGGAGAATATGTTCAAGAATCAGTTAAAAACACATCCCTTCCATCTGTATTTGACCCTTCAACTCTAGCACTCTCTATTCTAATTCTATTCTTTACAAAAACTTGTCCCTTTTAGACTTGGATTCTATGCATTTACTAACCAGCTTTTTAAATCCTTTTACTTACTGTATTGTGCAATTAACAAAAGCAAAAAAGACCTTTAACACTAGCTTGTTCTATTATTTTTCTATCTGTTTTCATAACTCTTATACAATGTGTTAACAATAACTCTTGCTACATGTGCTGTGTTAAGCTACAGTAACTGAGACTTGTTAAAGCACTTGCGTTTCATTTCCCCTATTTTGTTGGTTTTGATCGCTTTGGATAAAAGTGTCTGCTAAATCCTTAACATTTTACTAAAAAAAAAAAATTTAAACAGAATATGCTGCTTGCAAAAATCTGAATATGGTGTGCATGTAAAGTGATTGTAATTCCAGTATCTGTCCCTTTTTCCATCACTGCCAGCGGACAGGTGTTCGGTACAAATCAAACGTATCAGTCTTGTTTAATTGGCGAGTGACAGAGAGAGAGAGAGAGAGAGAGAGAAAAGTGAAAGGAGTGTGTGTAAAGTGAGTTTGGTTTTGGTTGAGGGGATCTGAGTTAAGGTGCTTTCATATTACTGTGCTTGACAAACAATGAGCAGGGGAACCAATTAGTCTGTTGAGCTGAGAAAAAAAAACCTCACGTCTAGTAAATCCCAGCAGATCTGTTATGATTCATATCCAGGAAGCATTTAGCTGACTATTTCTTTGTTTGCCAATGGCTTAATTATGGAACCAGTGTAGCGTTGTGTCTCCCCGGAGGGCGACTTGTTGGAGAAGAGCCAAGTGCAGTTTTTAATGCACCAAGTGTGTGTTTGGATGGAAACTATGTGAGAGCTGTGTGTGTGTGTTGCAGAGAGTTTCTAGGGAAAAGCATTGTTGACAGAGTCTCTGCGTGTAAGTGTAGTACTTTAACTATGGGCATAAAATCAGGTTTAGTTTTCAGTATGGGTTGATGTTATGAACTCATATGAATTTGACAGCAACTGTATGTTTACAAAAAAACACACATAAACAATATATATATATATATATATATATATTTATATTACAATGGAAAAATGTGGATGGCTGGATTTTATTTTATTTGATTATTCAAAACAGCTTCACATTTTGTGTGCTTTTTTAAAATGTTTAAAATTTAGAGTTTATGTTTTTTTTTTCTTTTCAATTAAATTTTGGGTAAGGTTTTAGTGCATTTGTCACTATATTATTATTATTATTATCAAATAAATGAATTGCCTTGGCTACAGTTAAATGCATGTCTTTGCTTAAACAGCGTGTAAACACATTTTAGTGCCCCTCCAGATGCAGCTTTTATTTGTTTATTTTATTTTATTTATTTATTTTTATATTATTTGCTTGGTAACAGCCTAAATGTCTTATTATTCTAATTTAATGCATAAATGTAAGATTTTCACTCAAAATATAATGGACACTATTAGCTAAAATGGTTTTTATAAATGAATTAAATTAGCTTGAACTTATGTTAAAAAAGATTAATTTCTGTCAGAATGAAATAAATAATAAAAATAAAAAAACATAAAACATTAAATTTTTGTTTAATCATATTAGACAGTTGATTTTACTGAAGGCTACCAGGATAATTATAACTTAAATTGATTTAATTTGTAAAAATACTATATGTTCTCTATTTCCAGTTTGTAGTGTGGATCTTTTATTGCAACATTTAATCTGATTCTCATGTTTAAGAATCTGTTATCTTAATTTATGCACTACTGCCCACTGACTTGGTTTTAAACCTACATTATTATTTTCCAATTTAAAACATCTTAAAATGCACACATGTGAGTTTCTCTGAGGAGTTCCCCCCAAACCCCCCTAACAATCCCCATTTTGGGACCTCTGCATTTATAAAAACCTGCGTACAGTACTACTATGGTAAATTACCAACTTCATTACCATGTTACTTTTTTGTAAGTCTATTATTATAAATAAATAAATATATATATTGTGTGTGCAATATGCATCAGATGGTTTGTTTTCACTGTGGGTGTTCTGAGTCATTAAATGTCTTTAAAGTCAACATGAAAAAGACATCTGCATGTTCTTCCAGATTTTTTTCTTGCTCTGTCTATGAAATGACTTTTATTTTCAGCTGACATCACCAGTTTTAACCACCCAACTTTATTCCGGTGTAAAATGGCCAATATATACCATCCACTCAATTCCTGATTGATGAAATCAGGTGTAACATCTTTACAGATTTTTATAAAGTAAAAACTGTTTAGTAATATTTCGAGGCGTACTGGACCGAAGCAGCTTAACTTTTCGTACCTGATTATCCATGATTTCATGCCAAAAACCTGTTATTTCATAGGGTTAATAATTTGTTTCTCCGTGAATAAAGTCAGATTACAAAAGTGAAATGGCTGTTTGTATGTTGACTTCACTATGAATGCTTCAGTGAGGTAATTGGAGAGACTTTATTCACTTGTTAAGTCCAGTATGTCCATAAAACACTGATTTCTGCCTTGTAATGTGTATGATGTGTTGTTTCTGTGTATTCTGGGGGCCTTGTAATGATCGCATTAGTCTGGTCTCTCTTAACAAATGCTTTCTTTGGCAGCGCAAAGCGGAACTACAAAGTCAACGAGAGCTGAATGTGGTTTGACTTTATTCATCCCCCTACTCTCGTTCCTTTTCTCTGCTTTGTGCCTGTGAATACAAATATGTTCCTTTTTTCCTTTCTTTATTTGTGTTCTTTATCACAGTTGAGTGTGCTTTACTTCTGTGCATGTGTGTGTGTGTGTGTGTGTGAGGGCTTTGATAGCGGATCTGTTAGCTTCCGCCTCAGGCAAGACGCCGGTGTTTCTGAGCAGGTACAGGCCAGATCTGTCTACACACACACACACACACACACACACACACACACACTCTCATTGTCATGTTCTTTCTGTGCTAAATGCCCCCTGGCCCTACCCAGCTCACAATATGATCATTGAGCTTCACAATGGCTCTGACAGTGCTGCTTTTACTGTGTTGGCAGTTGCCTATTTCCAGAGAAGAAAAGCAACACTTGCTCTCTGTTTGTGAGCTGGATCTGAATCCACTGAATTTCGTGTCGTTTTGTCGCCTTTCTGTTCATAGAAAAAGACAGAAAAGGTGGAGCGCATGTGCTTGATTCAGTGTTTCTAGTTTTGTTTTTTTTCTTTTTCTTTTTATTGTTTTACAAATGTTTTATTTACTTTTAAAGCACTCCTAGTGAAACCAAAGCAAATTACAGAATCAATGACTGTTTTCAAACAGGTTTTCAAACATTCTTCTTATCTACAGTGTCTTTTGATATACAACAAATTAATACATACTGTACACATCACCTTTAATTTGTGATTGGTTAGTTTGCTAGTTGTTGGTTCGTTGTAAGTAATTTGTTAGTTACATTTTAATGTTTATTTTGTGGACGTATTTCAGTTTTTTTATGTTTTATTTACAGATTATCTAAAAAAAAAAAACATTATTTTTTTAGCTTTATACTTGAAACAGGAAAAAGTGATTTATCAGCAAAATTTACATAAATGTAATATATTGTTTTAATATAATGTTTAGATAGACAAAAAACACATTATTAAGCCAATGTCAATGGAGTAAGTATACAGAGAATATACACAGAAAAGTAAAGTGTTCAAATGAATGTTATTGAATTATTACAAATGAATTATTTTCTGTAAAATAAGATAATAATAAATACATTATTTTAAATAATAAATAAGTAAATACATATTTAGATTAAAAATATCTCAAATGTCCTTAAAATAATATGCATTAACCTGATAAGCATAATTATGAATTATGGAAAATTACTTTCCTTTAATGCTTAAACGTCACCAAACCTTCTCTATTTTTTAAAAATTGTATTTATTTGATCAGTATTTTATTATATATATTAGTATTTTGTGACAAACTCAGTGATGCCTTCTTCCTCATTCCACAATTAATTGATGCAATCTAACTGGAGTTTTCAACAAGTGCTGTATTTTTCAGCTTGCATCATAAGGTTTGTTAACATTTAAACTGACACAACCGTCGGTATGCATCTGAATTACCTGTTGCAATGCAGTAAATGTTTTCTCAAAGCCACTGGTGAGCGTTTAGTCCCTGTGTGAGACGGCTGGAGTCTGTGAGATTACCCTAGATAGAGACGGAGATGGAGACATGTTGAAAGTGATAGACGGAGACACAGGTGCTCAGGGATGCATGCGGCTTGGCTCGGTGAGGCTCGCCTGCCGATAATGGAAGCGGCGGCGGCTGTGGCTGTATTGATTGCTCAGGCCACTAGTTTATTGTTCTAAGGAGTGACTAACAACAACCCGCTGGGCTGCAGCTTCTCCTGGCTCGACCGCTCCAGCCACTTGGGCCAGAACAGGCGTGTGTTTAATTGTTTGCTGTGTTGGTCAGGCCGCAGCAGGATGTCCGCAGGGAGACGGGCCGATCCAGCCTCTGACCTCTCTTTCTCCACAGCGTGATGCACTGATTGAGAGAAGAACCTATCAATGGTGCTCCGTCCCCTCTGCTCTCCAATTAACAGACAAAAACCCAGGTTTAGTCCTCGCGGAAGACCGCTGGAGCTGCAGCACAATGGAAAACTAATAGATGATCATGGTTCTGCCAGCTACGATCAGAGAGACTTGTGTTTGGACTGTTTGTTTTTAATTAGACTGAAGGATTTCGGTGTAGTTAGCAAAGCTAAAACATGTGCTGCACAAAATCACACTCTTACTGTAATCAATATTATTGTCTTGTAGACTTGTAAAAAAATCTGATGCATTTACCTGAAAAGCAAAACCGTGAATTATGTTTAGTTTTATTACCCCTTATTTGGCTAATTACTTTCTTTTTTTTAGTGTGATGTCTGTTGCATTTATGCTTATAATTCAAAACAAGGAAAAAAAGAGTCAAATTTTCTACACTCTTAAAGTTAAAGAGATTTTATTAAAGATTTAACTAAAATGTTGAAGATATTATAATCTACCCTTTAAAACTTAGCTTATGTCTTGTTAACCAGAAGAAAATATGTAACACTTTCCTTAAAGCCTTTATTATGTAGTATATCCAGATTGGAAATAATTATAACAAAAGTTCAAATGCATTTTAATATTTGAAGGTTTGTTTGACTTGTGCTTTAATGCATTGTACTTTGAAAAATGTTTAATGAATAGATAAATATGTTATTGCATGTCATACTACCTGCCACATATTACATGTATAAAATGTTACCGCATTTTTTCTTAAAAATCATTGTAGGAGATGAAAGTGTTGGATAAGCCTAACATAAACAAAGCAATAATAATATATTGAAATCCGGTTTGAGATGATTGCTTGTAGATTCCCCTGTGACAAATATTCCAACATAATCTCATTAATATTCATAGCTATTCATATTTGCGTGTCACTATTGATATTAAATTATAACATAAAACCAGTACCGTTTGGACAGAATGTCAATCAGTCATTTGAGATTCATGTAGAATACAGAATTTATGGAATCCATAGATTGATGTTATTGAATTTCTAATAAATAAGATTAAATATGTTAGACTTAATTAATGCTTGGAGCTCATTTGACGTTATTATGTTTTTTTTTTCTGTTCTGTGTTGTTCCCTTTCAGTCGGTCACTCCGAGTCACGTCGGATATGATAGAGAAATTGGGATCTTGCTTTGAGAGGACCAATCTACTTCGCGTGTATGAAAACACTGATTGCATCCAGCTGCAGGTGATCACCGCGTGAGTATAAACAGGCAGTGGATGCGTGCATCATTAGATTTTCGCTTTGGAGCCGACCCTCTGCGGAAGTTCCGCTTCTCCTAAATCTACGGACGGTGATTGGCGATACCACGTTTCAGCAGCTGTGGTCTTCCAGTTCGAGTGGGTTGCCACAGCAGGCTACACTATCCCCCTGCTGTGTGCAGGCGACCATCTCCCCTGTGCGCCTCAGCACACACAGAAAGAGCAATTTCTCTAAAAGAGAAGTTCATGGGTGATACGTCTTTATAAAGATGCCGGGCACCGGGTGACGGTCACGAGTGCTGCCTTTCGTGTCTGGGCTTAAAGCACGCTGAGGTGGCGTTTGTGGACAAGTAATGTTCTCCTTGTGGGAAGATGACCGTCGCGGAGCAGCGGACCAGACTCCACTACCTGCAAGGGGCCGGTGTACCCATTCCGCTGCCTTGATCAAGACCTCAATAAGTGCTTCTTCTGGCAGCGGGCAGACTGGTCTAATGGGGACGGTGAGGAATTCTCCCTCTAGGGCTCCTCCTGTCGCTGGCACTCCACTGCTGGAGCTGCCATCAGAGCAGTCTGTTGCTGCAGGTTCTCAGGCCCAAGCACTGAGGGACCTGCACGAGGGTGGTCACCACCCAGAGGTTCTACGTGAACTCCGCACAGCGACGGAGCAGGCAGACCCAGCCCTAGCTTTGCTCTGTCCCGTCCAAGCATTAAGATGCTACGTTGACCGGACACAAAGCTTCAAGGCCTCAGACCAGCTGTTTGTCTGTCACGGAGGCCGGCAGAAGGGAAATGCCATCTCAAAACAGAGGATGTCCTACAGGATAGTGGATGCCATCACCCTAGCCTACCAAGAGCAGTGTGTGCCCCGCCCCCTCAGGTTACGAGCCCACTCAACCAGAAGTGTGGCATTGTTCTGGGTGTTGGCACGTGGCGCCTCGCTGACAGATATCTGTAGAGCTGCGGGCCGGGCGACCCCTAACACGTTCTCTAGATTCTACAGCCCCTTTGGGAGTGGGATGTGGAGGAGCATCTGGAGCCAGGCCCTCCTGTTGAATCCCGGAAAGGAGATCCGGTGAGGACTGGGGTCCATGTGGGGTTCCCAAGGAGGACCCCATGTGTGTACTCCACCGTTAAGACCTAGTTTCCGTGTTTCCCCGGCAGACTCCTGCCATCTAAGAAGCTTCAATCACCTTCCATATTACATATGCAATGAAATGATGCACGCATCCGCTGCCTGTTTTTACTCATGTGGTGATCAGCTACAGCTGGATGCAATCAGTGCATGCCAATGTTCATTGGCGTGTTTTTATACACGCAAAGTAGATTGGTCCTCTCGAAGAGAGATCCCAATTTGTCGGTCATATCTGACACAAATCATTTTAAAGTAAATCCTACATCAGTAATTGACAATAGTAATGTCCGTCCAATTTGTTTAATCTGTATTATTGTTGTATTTTTTTTTTTATTAAATGTGCAAATAAAAAATGCTTTTTCCAACCCAGTCTCACGGCAATCCGTAAATTTTTTATGAGGTGGCTAATTCATACAAATTTGTATGAACTCACTCATTTTTGCTAAATTGTACGTATTTTACAAGTTGCCAATTCGATTGAATTTGTACGAATGAACTACACCTAACCCTGCCCGTAAACCTACCTGTCACTGGGGTTTAGATAAATCGAGTAGATTAAAGTGTACGAATTGGTTGTGAGATTGTGTTGACTTTTTCTAGCAGTTTCTTCATTATTTACTGACAAATTATGTGCTGTGCGATTCTGGACAAGTATGAATTACATTTACATGTTCAATGCTGTCAGTGTGTTACTCTTGTATGCCTCAGCATCACCCTCAACATGCACAAATGTATGTATATTTTTAGCTTTGAATGAATTCGGTTATTCAGCATCTCATGCATATCATGCAATCAAACAAAATTAAATGGCCAACAAGCTCAAATATTTCAATGGTACACCACAAATGTCATTGGCTGCAGCATTGTGTAAGGAAAGTCAGACTGGGGATTGATTGTCACACTAGTTTCGCTAGCGGGGTTAATTTCAGGTGACATTTCCAACATGCCAACCCCCCCCCCCGACAAAACAAACAAACAAAAAAAAACCTAATGGGGGCCATCGGTACAAATCCTGCTCCGTTGCTCAATCGCACAACTAAATGTAGATATCCAACCGTCTTCAAATGAACAAACACAATTTAGCAAATAGTACAAAACGAAATGGAGCGTTGTGCACTTTCCAATCCACTCGCGGGGCTCTCCGGAGGTCCCTCCCCAGGGCCCGCTGAACGGCAGAGGAGTCGAGCTCAATCCTCACAAACATTATCTGTGAGCGAGTGAACTCTATTTGGGAATTGGTAAAGCGCGCGGCGAGAGAAATGGACTCGGAATAGAACAGGCCGGCAAATTCCATTTCACATCTGAAGTGGCAGAGCTGCAGAGAGATCATTTGGTTTGGAGTGAGTAAACACTGAGGAGTCCATCGCTCACCATGACTTATGTGTGTGTGTGTGTGTGTGTGTGTGTGTGGGAGAGAAAGGCAAAGACTACAAACATCAGGATATTCTCCGACGGTGTGTGGAAACTCAGTGTGGCATAAAACAGAAGTGTTTTTCAGCTCATATAGATCTTTTAGCCTCTAACTATCTGCCCATCTGTCTAAAATGCTTGGTTGGAAGAATTTTTTACAGTGTTTGCATGGCAGCAGTACTGATATTTCTCAGAAATTCTGGTCAAGTGTAAATTGTGAAAATACACACAAACCAGTAAACTAATTGAACACACTTAACACTCAGTAATATTGAAAATTGTATCTTTTATTATGTAATTCTTCTATAAAAAGAGTCATTATAGATTGGTATAGTGTAGTTTTTCTTAAAGGGTCATGTAATGCATTCTCATGTTATCCTTTTTTTTGTGCATTATGTAGATGTTTGTGTGTGTGTATAAGATATGCAATGTCACAAAGCTCAAAGCCTCCCACAAAAGGACTTTGTCTATCTAAACGAAAAGGCTGATCGAGATCTGGCAAAAACATCTAGATCAGATGCTAAGTACTTCGCATGTGGAAATATTTGCAAATAAAGTCTCCCAAATGTATAAAATCTGCTCAAAATTACCATAAAAAACTATATAGACCGAAAAATCATTTGTTATTGTACCTTATTATCACCAAATATTGCATTATTTCAAGCACAGGTTATTCATTGATCCGAGTTTATGTACCTCAGTCTTTGCATAAACATTACCAAAATTATCCACAAATACTGACATTAAATAGTCTTTTCATTAAGAAAATGGTCAGCTGGAGTTCAGGTCAACTTTTTACTGGAGGTAGTGAATTTATGGATCAAGTTATTTTGAAGTCAAAAACACCTCAACGATGGATTTGTTTCCTACAAACATGCAGCTTTCACTTTAAAAGATATTAAGTGATGGACTGGAGTGATGTGGATTACTGTAAGGTTTTTACCAGCTGTCTGGACTCTCTAAAACGAAGCGGACAGACTGGGGTAGTGGTAAGTATTTTCAGTGTTTATTTACAGGTAGCAAGAGCTGAATCCAGGAAATAACAGGTGAGTAACTTAAACGTGGATATATTCAGGATAATGTAAACATAAACTTAATGCAGTCTCTTTTCTTGCAGGCATTCAGACGGGGGAGACGAGACGGTGACAACCACACCACATCACGGGAGATATCAGGGAAGCACACGGAGATCAGAAGAACACTGGGATCGAGGAGCACTCTATGGAAAGAGCAGGGGAGTCCAACAGGTAAGTATAACAGAGCAAGGTTAGTCCACTTCTGGTAAATACGAGCTTGGACAAAGAGTGACAGGGTGAGCATGCTTATCTGTGGTGTGGTTGATTGCTGATGGGAGGTGAAACAGGTGCTGGTGATCAATATTCGGGTGACTGGGATCTGAGTGAGGGTGAGGGGACTCAGATGTCCCCTCCGTCGACTACTGGTTCCGGGAGAGCGAGAGGGTCTGGGACAAAGCGCACCAACAAATCCAGAGGGCAGTGCGTAGGCACATGTCAAACTCTGATGCTCGGAGATCAGAGGGTCCCACTTACCAGGTCGGCCAGAGGGTCTGGCTATTCACCCGAAACATCTGAGCCTGGCGTGGGCTCAGGTGTATCTGTAACAGTTGCCCCTCCTCCAGGGCCCCCTCTGAAGCCGTGGTGGTCGACCTCGGCCTCGATGTGCAAGACGAAGAGGATTGTTAGCATGAAATCGTTCAATACATCCTCACGAGGGACCCAGGACCTCTCATCAGGACCGTATCCTTCTCAGTCGATGAAGTATTCCAGGTTTCCACCACGGCGCCGGGAATCTAATATCTCCTTAACTTTGTAGATGGCACCCTCCTCGACGACGATGGGAGGAGGGGGTTCCTCTTCGCCAGGCTCTGTGGGGGGAAGAAGAGGATCATGGTAAGGCTTAAGGAGTGAGACATGGAAGGTTGGGTGAATTTGGTAAGTGCATGGAAGTTGGAGTTTGTAAGTGACCGGGTTGATCTGCTCCATGATGGTGAAGGGACCAACAAACTTGGGACTTAGCTTCTGACAGGGCAGGCGTAGGTGGATGTTTCGGGTGGATAGCCAGACCCTCTGGCCGACCTGATAAGTGGGACCCTCTGATCTCAGAGCATCAGAGTTTGACGTGTGCCTACGCACTGCCCTCTGGATATGTTGGTGCTCTTCGTCCCAGACCCTCTTGCTCTCCCGGAGTCTAAAGAAAGCCCGCCATACCCGAGAGATAAACTGTGGTCCTCAATCAGAAACGATCTCCGGAGCTGCGCTGTTTCCCATGCTGAGGGCAGACCTTTCAAGGGAAGCAGACGACAGAATTTCGAGAGAGGATCCAATATCACCAAAACACAAGTGTTACATTTGGAGGTGGGCAGGTTCGTGATGAAGTCAACCCCTAGGTGTGACCAGGGGTGGTTAGATGTGGGAAGTGGCAGGAGTTCCTGGTAGCACATTCCCTACACCCTCTCACGTACCTTTGCACGTCTTGGTCCATCCGGGTCCACCAGAATTGTTCTTGAAGTAGCGAGAGGGTCCTGTTGGTCCTTGGATGTCCAGTGCCCAGTGATGTATGTGAAGTGTGGATGAGGGCAATCCGTTCCTCTTCGGGAACTAAACGACGATCCGGTGGGCACCCGCTCTCACATTCTTTGAACCTGGTTGGTAGGAGACAGAGAACTTGAATCAAGTAAAAAACAATGACCATCTTGCCTGTCTTGGGTTTAACCCTCTGGGGTTTGAGGTGATTTTTGGGCCCTTGAGATGTTAGGACATGCTCTGATATCTGTGCTTTTTTTCAGCTACCTAGAACATATTATTGACCAACCTAAACATAAACATAATGCAGTCTCTGGTCTTGCAGGCGTTCAGATGAGGGAGACGAAACGATGACAACCACACCACATCACGGGAGACATCAGGGAAGCACACGAAGATCAGAAGAACACTGGGATCGAGGAGCACCCTAAGGAAAGAGCAGGTGAGTCAAACAGGTAAGTATAACAGAGCAAGGTTAGTCCACTTCTGGTAAATACGAGCTTGGACAAAGAGTGACTGGGTGAGTGTGCTTATATGTGGTGTGGTTGATTGCTGATGGGAGGTGAAACAGGTGCTGGTGATCAATATTCAGCTGACTGGGATCTGAGTGAGGGTGTGAGGGTGGGGCCTGGCGTGGGCTCAGGTGTATCTGTAACACTCTCATTCTTACAGCATTCACTGCTGAGCAAATGGTGTAATGCTGCATTTCTTCAAATCTGATCTGATGAAGAAACAAACTCACGTAATACACTGTCAGCAATTTTTTATTTTTGGGAGAACTATTCATACATTGTTACTATTAAAGAACTAAGCAACTTAGCAGAATACTTTAAATGAAACAACTGAAACATCATACAGATGTAACCAAAAACATTTTCCTCTTGCCACTGAAGTGTTAAACTACTGCAGTTAAGTATTTAATTATTTAGGAAGCCAAACTTAAAGTTGCATGAAACTATTCTTTTCTGCCTTGCATGCATTGCTACTTTCCTTTATTTCTCATAATAAGCAGGTGATTTGTAAGCCTCGCACATGCTTCAAAATCTTTCTCTCGGCTGTTCAGATCTATAATGCAAAATATCTGCAGCAGGAGTCTGGCCCGCTTTGTTGTTTTGACATTGAAAACATACGTTTTCTATCAGCTCACCCTCACCGCTGCTGTCAATATATTGAGCAAGTGTATATATGTGTAATGGAGGTATTAGAGGAGGCTGCTGTAGGTGAGATGTAGCCTCTATTTATAGCTGTTTATTTGAATTAATATTTACACTGATCAATTGCGTGGTAAATGCTTGCTGAAATCGAGATGGAGGGAAGATAGTCTGAGAAATCCTCTGCTGATTTCTACTGCACTACAATGGGACACATTTACTGGTGATTTTGTGCCTGATTGCAACTGAAAAAGTGCACTGGTGTCCGTTATCATATGTTGCTGCTGTTTTGTTAAAGCATAAAAAATGGCTAAAACCTCCTAAAACTGTAGTGAAGTGACTGTCAGTAACATGTTGAAAGATATTA
This sequence comes from Enteromius anoplus, assembly GCA_032359395.1. Taxonomy (NCBI): domain Eukaryota; kingdom Metazoa; phylum Chordata; class Actinopteri; order Cypriniformes; family Cyprinidae; genus Enteromius; species Enteromius anoplus. The sequence goes on from JAUMHG010000297.1 coordinate 3,796,725, forward strand.
GTGTTCAGTAAATAAGAATAATATTTGATGTCAATAAAATAATTATTTGCTTCTGTGTGTATATTTAATCTTGTTGTCACGATCTGTGTGTGGCGAATCAAAGAGGCTGATACAAACTCTTATAATATCAATCCTTTTAATAATCCAAGTGCAATGAGACAGGCAAGCAGGGTATCCACACTAACAGACATCAAACAACATTAATGACCGGACAACGGGAGTAAACTAAACGTGGTTTAAATAAGGCAGACAAACACACTCATAACTAGACACACCTGAACGTAATCAACACAGACAGAAACTGGGTCACAGAGAGCACATGGGGAAGTTCAACAACAAACAAAAGTGCAGGGGCGTGACACAAACACTTTTGTCACTAATACATTAAAGTGTATTAGTGAGGGGTAGTTTTTAACTTTTCAGTAAACAACTGTTGTAAATAAATTATGTAATCATTCTCCATGTAACTCAATAAAAATTTATTCATTCAGGAGGGATACCAAGCTACCTTGTGATGCTTTGAGAAATGCAATGGTTCGGCGTCGACAGCACAAATACAAAATTTGCAGTAGTGTCTACAATCTAATTTTGTATTAACTGTTATATAAGAAGAGCAATGACATCTCTAGCTGCTCTCTTTTGGAACAGAGAGGTAAGCATGTAAAAAAAAATATCTATCAGTATTGGTGTGAAATATTTACTTTAACCTGTTGGAGGAACCACTTTATAAACGCAATATCACACTTTTAATCATATAGAAATTGTGATTACAGCAGCTGTAAATAAAACTTAAGACAAAATATTAAAAAAAGATTTGTAAATGCCTTCAACATCAATGATCCAGTCTCTCCAGAAGCACAAGGTCCTGGTATCCAGTTCTCTCTTATAGGTGTCTTGATCTGACAGGTTTACTTCAAAAAGTGATGCCAGGTCTGATGATCTCAGTGGTTTTTTGTCTTCAACAAATATGTTATGAAACAGATCACAACACTCGTGCTTCTACTGCCTTCGCCTCACTCGATGGCACAAAGCAAAAGGGCTACGAGGTGCAACCGCCCCTCGAGCAATACGTGGCTGCTCACCTTTGCCACCTGTCTTCAGCCGGATGGAAGGAGAGACCGGTCCACCCCTCGAAGCCCTGCAGGTCCACATCAGCACTGGCAGGACGGGCCTTTTCCTCGGCCGAACAGGCAGCCTCTGCTCTCCATGCGATGGCAGTGCTGCAAGCCTTCAAGGCTAAGCTCCTCGCCGCCTCCGAGGGCCCGCCTGACATGGAGACCGTGAGAGAGCTCCGCAGCGCTACGGACCTTGCTTTGAGGGCGACAAAAGTTAAGGCCCAAGCCATCGGCCGGTCCATGGCGAGCGTCGTGGTGCTGGAGAGGCACATCTGGTTGAACCTCAGCAATTCTCCGAGGCTCAGAAAGCGTCGCAAGCAATGCGGCACTTTCTGCCCAAGCGGACCGTCCCTGCTAGCCGCTCGAGGCCGCCAGCACAGCAGCCGAAGCAGCAGTCCGCCAGCGCTCAGCCGCAACAGAAAACTGAGTCGAAGAGACACCGCTCCCGATCTGCCGGCAGACGCTTCCCGCAACAGAGGAGGCAGGGTCCCCGGCCCAAGATTGTGCTGGACCCTGACGTAAGAAAATCCTTCTAACAAGGAAGCGGCCGGGCAACGGTCTCGCCGATGCCGGACCGCCCCGAAAGCTGCTCTGCCTACAATCCCCGTGTCCCGTGAAACTCCGGACATGGTGAAAATAAATGCTGCATTAAAAAGGCCCGTAAAGGCGTCCTTGCATCACGCCTTTTTAAAGGCGACCACACAAACTTACAAAAAGAGCATTTTCACACAATCACAAAATGTCATGAGTAATCACTCCCTACACAGCGACATAACGATAGACATAATAAAACCCTTAACACTCCGCATGAATGCCTGGCGCGCCATTCCCGGGGTGTCAGACTGGGTACTGGGGATAGTAGAAAAAGGCTACAGCCTTCAGTTTGCCAAAAAAACACATTCAGATAGCCCCCCATCACAGGCCTTATTATTATTTTGAGATTCGCCTTCGAGGGGATTGCATATCAATATACGGACCTTCCCTTCGGTCTCTCCCTAGCCCCCCGTGCATTTACAAAGTGTATGGACGCAGAACTTTCCCCTCTAAAAAGCGATGGGAATTCGCGTGCTGAACTATCTGGACGATTGGCTCATTCTAACCAGATCGCGGATAGAAGCGGAGA
>JAUMHG010000297.1:3799062-3818485 GCA_032359395.1 Enteromius anoplus
CACAAAGGACCAGGGCGGGGTTACAGAATGACAGGAGAACACGAGGGAGACTGAATGAAAACAAAAACACAGATCACAAAGACATGGAATGCCTGGGGGGCGTGACAGAGGTACATCCAAGTGAAACAGCTTCTAGAATAGGAAAAAAAATGTAGAGTAAAATCATAAAAAAACACCAAGAACAACAAAAAAACACTGCAATATTAGATGTTAATAATAATATATAATAACATATATATATATAAACACACACAAACCATATATATATATATATATATACATATATATATATATATATATAATTTTAATATTAAATGTTAATTTTCATTTCATGAGCACTGTTGCCGAGCTTCAACAAAATAAGGTCTGGAGTAGCCTTTTTAGATGCACATATTTGTGCTTTAATGGTGCATGTGCTTATAAGTTGCAGTAAGTATTATAAATGTCAGTTTACATGCTTACAGGGAAACTTGTTCTTATGAGATTCTATTACTATTAGAATGTTGCCTTAGAAGGCATGTGCCTATATAAGCAGTTCACTGTGTTATGAAACATTTTATTTCTCTCTCTTTCTTTGTTCTTTCTTGTCTGGTCCAGTTTATCATTTACGTCTGCAGCATTTAATCGGATGCTCTTTTCCCCCCTCCTAAACTGCACGCTTCCTCTACCCTCATCACATACATATTGTTCAGACATAATAAGGGCTGCAAGGTGTGGTGGGACTCAATCAAATCAAAATTTGAGATGCAACAAAAGAAAGAGAGGCTCAATTGGTATCCACCGATCAGAGTCTGAAGTAGTACAGTAATTATTACCTTGGAGTGCAGCGAGCGGTCGTTTGTTAGAAAGGCTGAATGGAGTAGGCGCTGACTGCCGACGGGCAGAAATCCTCCAAAGGCTTTGGGGCTGTACTGGAAATGGCCTGCAAACTCATCGGGGAACGCTCAGGGCCAGATCGATGCATCAACCCAAGGCCCCAACGCACGAATCCGAGAGGCCATGCTGGGACTGTGGGCTCCACAATACACATCATGTGTCTAAACTCCAGGTCCTCAGCCAGGTCCCTCCGGATTGTCAAAAGAGCGCTGGGACATGACAGAGAAGAGGTGTGGAGTGGTTTTGTCATGGTGTGATATACGACAGCATGTCAAAGTCAGATTCCGCTAAGAAGACACATCAAGATTTGCCCTTCACTTTTTTTTTTTTTTTTAACCCAGACAGGTTTCAAAAAGACCTGTGCAAGTGTATAATATCTACAGCTAACAAGATAAAATAAATATAAAAAAGATCAAATAAGTGTTTTAATGGTTCATTCCTAATTCAGTTCCATTATTTATTGGTCTTATCCATCTATATATCATAATCATGAAATGAATGGTAGCATTCAAGCATAAAATCATGCAATATTGTTTTAACTTCATTAATAGACAATACGGAAATCATCCAGTTAAGTGCATTTTTATATTTTCTGAAGAAAAAGTGACTTGTAATTGCTCTTGCTAGAATAAATGCCACGGTGCTCGAGCTGTTGTGGGAGTAACTGTGTGGTTATGGAAAAATCCATAACTTGAAGGATGAGTAATGCACTAAGAAATTCCTAATTTCTACATTAATATTTTAGTTACAAGAAGCTACGCAATATATTTACAACTTGCATGTTTTTTTTATAAACATTTAATAAATAACATTTAGATTCAATAATAATAATACAGAATTGAAAATATTAAAATTAAAATAATTTAAATTAAAAAAGAACATATATTTTTATTAATTTTCATTAAGAGGTCATTAAGCAAACTAATTAAATCCCATTCTATCTATATATCTACACACATCCATGATACATATCCTACTATAAACTACACTCCGAATATTCAAATATTTACATTTATTTCTATAATTATTAGCCAATCTTGGCTGAATTTAATGGTATTTATTTTAATGTTATTCTGAATGAACTCTGCTTTGTTCTGTCTGTTGAACTTTTTCAAATTTTAGTTACAATAATTATCGTTATACAGCCTCTCTTAGCGCACCTATTTTTTCGCTCTTACTTTCTCATGTACTTTATAGCATAGTAACAACAATATTACATATTATACGCACTGTGTTTTTACCTCTTGTGCTTTTTAGACATCGTTTATAAGACAAAAACACCCCATGAAACAAACGAATGATTCCTGTCAGTGTAGTGTGACAAGACAGTGAGAGTGTTTAGGCAAATCCCAGCGACCGTGCTGCGCTGCTTTGAATTTGGCTCTCCAGCAGCGCGCATGCGCAATCTGCGGCACGCTGTGCTTCTCTAGAGCAGCTGTTTGGGGTTTGAAATTCCAACATGGCAGAGGCAGTGGTCAGTCTTCCCCACACTAACTTGGAATGGTTTCAAGTCGCTTAACCCGCACAAGCATTCATCAACGAGCCCGTCGGATCGATGCCGCTCTAAACAGAGAGGTTATCCTGTCATACTAACAGGTAAGAGTTAACCCGGCTATTTCCACCGTGATTAGGAATTTAACTGGACTACAGGAGAGGAGCGCCTGCCTGCCTGCCTTTATCGCAACGCATGTCCAGTCCATGCATCACCGGGCTGAAATGAAGCGCTCGCGCTGCCTGTATGTTCTTGCGCAGACTGTGTTTTAATGCGAGATGTGATCGCGCGTGCAGCGGGATGTAAAAGCTTGGGCGGATGAAGTTGGTCAGTAATAGTTAAATATGATTAATTATGTCAATATTAGATTTTGCATTGGAAAGTGAGAGTGGGTGGGGTTGAAATTCTTACAAAGTAACTTTCTATAGCACAGGAACCGCATTATACACCATTATCGTCTGAAAAAGTTTTTGCAGATTTTCTTTTACGCGCGTCATGCATTTTTTTAATGCTTGACTTTTCCGCATAGATATGTTGTTAAAGTAAATAGACATGCGATGCATATGCACATGAGGAGAATTTAGCTTCTTTTAAACACAGAGAGGTTCTGCCTCAGCCTGAGAGGAAAACTGACATGAGCTCGCTGTCGTGGTCATGTGTTTTTTCCCTTCCTATCGCTCCCTCGCTCTCTCCTCCTCTCTCCTCCTCCTCCTCTCACATGTTGTCCAAGAGCTTTTGTTGGTTTTGCCTTCTTAATTATATGCATGTAGGTTAAATGAATACCTGACGAAAAGGCCCCTGGTTTTCACAGTGTAATTCGATAGCTGAGAGGAAAAAGTGGCTGTAAGCAACCGTTGGAATTCACGTTTTCTTTTCTCCTGCTTTCGCATTTGAGAAGATGATCACTAGCTCCAGTGTACATGGTACGTTGATTTATTGTTTATGTTTTGGTATACTCTTACAAAGTGTGCTTGTGCGTGCACCGGCGTGCTTTGTCTAGTCATGAGATAGATGCGTATTAGACTTTGAACAGAGGCATAATATTCACGTAACCTGTTAGATTGTATGTTAATAATGAAATGGTATGCAATTCCACGCGCATACAGCACTCCTAATGTATATATCTTTATCTAACTGATGTGTTTGTGAATAAAAGTTGCGTAAATTGGCGTAGATTGACACGGTAATTATAAGTGTCGCATGCTATGTTTACCTCAGTCGCCGATATCTGTCAGAACTAAGTTGACACAATGTTAACTTACTGTCAAAATGATGACTAGAGACTGGAAGTGAACTTATTTTTCAATTAAACGCGAAGACTTTTCATATTTATTTTAATATGTCTTTAAATCATGAATGCTTACTATAATATTAGAATATATCCTATTATGTCATGTCCGAGTCCTTTTTTTTTTCTGACCAAAATTACTGTTTTATATTTGCAGACAGCGCCTTATTTTGTTGTTCTAGGCTATAGTTGTTTTGTCTCGAATTTGTATCTAAGCACTTAGATGAAAATCTTTTAGGTTTATGTTTATTAGCTTTTTATGGAGTTGGTGTTTGCATAATTATATTTACATAAATCTTCAGTCAGGAGTTATTAACGTTTACATTATTCAAAACCTGTTTTTGCAATGCACCCAAAATATTTCTCAAACAGCTTAAAATCTGCTTTATACAAATACAGACAGTTATTTCATATGGGCTAATTCAATCTGAATGCACAATGTTTAAAGTCGTTTTAAAGAAAAGATCTTCTCTCTGTACATATTCACTTTTTAGTATCAAATGCTAAGCCCGCATAGAGAAGTTAACAGAAGGAATTACTGTATGTGCCAGCATACATTTTTCAGCCTTAATATTGGACTTCATCCATCAGTGGGGTTGTATATTACTAGGTTTTATGTAGTTCTCGAGCACACATTTGCATGCATTTTTGATGTGCACATTATGCACATTTTGCTATTTTTTTTTATACGTGTCCTGTCTTCTGCATACTTGTGGATTTTTCTTTCCTTCTTTAGAGTCTTAGAAAATCTGAGGTCAGGAATTGATCTGTTGAAGGTTATGCCACTGTCAACGCCAGCTTGTGGTGCTTGATTTTTTTATATTTATTTATTTATTTATTTTTATTAAGGCAATTGCATGTTGAAATGAATTGAATGAACGTTCATATCCAAATTTTCAGTTCTCACTCTCAGCCGACTAAACTAAACAAAAAAGCACAATCTCTCATCCATTTTTCATTTTTAACATTAGAAGTTATTTTCTGTAAACCCTTTGCATTTGCATTTCGTTATTTAAAAACACAATCAAAATTGCCTGGCGAAGACTGAAGTGTGTTTTCCAAGCCTCTTCAACTCTATCAATAGAAAAATGCACTACACGATGAGTGATTTCATTACCGTAGAGTGTTTTTTGTGATGTGTTTTAATCAAAGTGGACATTGAGCATGTGTTTTTTTCTTTCCAGCGATGAGCTTTAATAAGCCATTAGATGTGTAATGTACTACAGTTAGCAGAGGTATATTAACACAACAGGCATCGGTGACCTGATTTAGCTTCACAGATACGAGTTTGAGGTGTAAATGTTATTAATAAGTATTACTTTAAGCTTTTAATATGATACTATTTTGACTAAGTGATGTGCTCGAAGTGATTCCTTGTGGGCGCAGCGAGCGGTTGACGTGTGAAAGCGCTGTTATTGTTAACTCGGTCCCGATTTAACCCCAGGCTGGGCTTTATGAGCATGTTAAACGACACGACAGCTTCACACACTCCTGATTGCGCGGCACGTCAGTTTGTGTGAGTCCATGTGTGTGTATGTGTAGTCCGCAGGGTTGACATGAAACCTCATGTTGAGTTTTGTGGTGTGCGTGATGACAGATGCTGACCCCTCCCCTTTTCAGCACCCTCTTTGCTTGATGTTTCTTGTGTTGACATTCTAGCACAGGACTACAGGCGGATCACTATATACACAGACCTATGGAAGACGCTCTGATTCGCACGGCTGATGTGGCAATGAGCAGATGTCTGCTGGCAATAAGATGTTTAACATGTTTTTACCATGTTATTTTTTGCACAAATGCTGCTGTATAAAATTGGATCAAAGTACACAGTTTTTCTATTAGGGGAAAAAATATCATACTGTGCAGTTTTGACATTGTCATGCAGTAAAAATGCTTTTAAAAGCATGTTAAACCCTAATTGTTCTGTGATTATTTTACATGCAATGTTAAATATTGTCATTATTTTGTTACATTTTTATATACGCACAATATTTAATAATTTCCGATTTTTTTTCTTCTGTTTTTTAAAATTCATTCGTGCTAATGAAGGCAAATCGTTTGCAGCATTGTATTCACTGCATATAAATATGCATCTGAAAAAAGGCCTATTTATATTTTGTAATATACCATAGCTTTAATACACATTCATAAAAACGTGCATTCAGTTGGAACAAGATGTTTAGTTGTTGACTTGCTTGTTGACTGGATGTTTTAATATGGGCTGCAGCACAGCAGCAGCATTGTTCATCAAGGAAACAGTTGAATTCTCACATCTGGCATGACCAGTCATATCTGTTGTAAATATAACATTTTTCAATATGCAGATTTCAATTTCCTTCTGTTCTGCTGGGTGACAAATTGCTCTTTTACATATTCATGTGTGGCCATTAACGTTTAGAGGGTGCATGTGAAATGCACTGTAGTTTTTAAATAGACCATCAGTCACGTACACTGTGAAAAGGATTTGGCAGATAACCTAAAACATTTGATCTGGATTTATGCAGGTCAGTTACTCTATATTATTTAATAAGCTAGAATAAAGCTGAACTGGTTAGTCTAACAATACGGAGAGGAAAAAAAAAACAGACGAGAGAGTTGCAACTATTCACTTTTTACATTGAGTTGTTGTATTGATCCATATTTGACATGCTGAGCTTTTGAATGCATCAGACTGGGATCGTGAGCTATTACTCATCATGGCTTGATATGGAGAAATGCATGTGTGTGTGTGTTTAACATTAAATTGCAGTCTTACTAATTGATTTTATAATTTTTTTTCTTCACGTGTTTGTATAAGACAGGCTGAACATAAAATGTTCCTAAGAGCACACTAGTAATAGTATAGGATGAAGAGTGCATGAACGGTATTTTTACATCTGTATTTTAATCTTTAGCAAGTCATGTACATGTTAGGGGTGGGTGGTATAAAAACATGTATGAGTAACTTTAAATCACAGTAGCTATATATGTCAAAATATATAGTTATTTTGCTTGAAACACTAACCGTATATTATTGTATATTAAAGAGCCATGGCTATATATATATGTGTGTGTATATGTCTGGATAATCTATTGAATAAAGCAGAAATTTTTCATATTGGCATGAAAATTGGCTTGTAACACATGAGTTAAGGACAGAATTAAAACAATGTACCACAAATATGTCAGACTCTAAATTCTAATTGGATGAGCAGCGATTGCGATATAGAATTGTTGTGTTTATAGAAATTGTTAAACCTCACACATTTAATGACAAAGAAACGCATGAAACTAAAAGTACTATAAATCTGTAGTGCAAATATGTAGATGTTGTATATTTCCGTGTTGCGATTTTTCTTCGTGTAGAAACTGTCAAATAACCTAGACTTATATACACTACGGTAAAGCAAAGCCTGTAGCATCACAGTGCCCGGCATTGGAGATTTCGAAGCCCAGCGTTGGCAGAAGTCGATGCCGTCGGTGCGTTAGACGTGTAAGTGGCCCGGGCCTCCTGGGATTGTTTGTATAAATGAGAATGACAGGTTTTATCTCAATCTAATGGTGACAATTAAAGGGAACCTTCAGACTAACTCGGCTCGCTGGCGGATGAGCACCTTGGGGGATCTCGGGGGCCGTTTCAAATTGATGAAACACTCATCCGTACAGACGGATACATTTGTCAGTCTGTGTAACAAATCTTATTCGGTACCCCCTGTCTCCGTTTCAGACAAAAGCCCGGCTCAAATGAAATCAGTAGCGGCTTGTCATCTTTAAGCAAATATGTTAAGCGTCGTCTCGCACGCTTTTCATCCGAACGCAGCGGAGGACCCCAAGGGAGACGGACGCGTGCAAAACGCAACAAATTTCATTTCCACGCAGGGATCTATCTCTCTCGTGGCAGCTGGCTGTGTTATCTTCGTATGATTCGCTGTGCGATGACAATTCTTTCACTGATCTAAGTTAGAGTGCATTTGGAAGTGGTTGCAGCTGTCTGTTGCTATACTGAGAGATGTGTTTGCTCTGCTGCAAAGATGAAGGACCATGAATCCTTGACATCCCCCTCCCGCTCCTCTCCACCGGCTCATTTAGACACTTTCTGTCTGTCGGCCTCTCTCTACCTCCCTGGTGGTGACTGACAGCATACGAGATGTATGTTTCTTTTAAAATGCACATGTGCTGTAGGCCTTTTCTGATTTCTGCTGGCTCTGAAATGATCCTCCAGAGTGGTGCCAGAACAATGCATCCGTATATTATTCTTTAAACGTAAGCAAACAAAAGGAAAATGCGATTACGTCATTATTAAATGCTCGTTGCACTTCATGGATTCGTAATGATTGCGTGGCCGGGATTCTCTCTATTGTGCACCGTAGTGCAAAAGGCGGTAAATGTTGAGATGCCACACAAAAAGACGACGTAAAAGATGTGGCGGTTTCGTCGTAAACCTGAATGGAGGTGAAGTGCCCTCATCTCTCACGAGTTTATCGGCCTCTCCATGAGGCGAATCTACAAACGAGGACTTAAACGCGCCACACGTATTGATTCGTAGAATGCTTGATTTGATTCATTTAGCGCACCGTGGGGTATTTTTAGTCGATAATCGTGTAAGAAAAGACACTGAAAGGTGTTTGTCTCAATGTCTTCCCTCTTTCGTCGGGGTCATGCTGACTGGCTCCATGTAAATTTGCTGTTTTTAACATTTGTCAGGACGGTTTGATCTGTACTTAGCCGGCGATGTGATCTGATCAAGGGAGCGCCGTGGCGTAACTGTGATTGACAGTCAGCAGTGAGGACGCCAGCGGACTCCCGTTCATTACGATATGTCGGCAGCCACTGCACACACACACACACACACATTGAGAACACAAAACATCGTGTTTCGTTGGAACATGATAGAACATCATTGCTTTAGTTCGGCGCAGCAATCATGCACGTTCGCACGACTGATTTCTCTGTATACTTTAGGTTAGAACGTTACAGCTAAAAATATATCATTTCAAATATTATATTTGATATTTGTGATGCATAAATATTTCTTCATTTGTTCCTGCAGTGACTTAGAGGAGTGTTTATTTATTTAAACTTTATTCTTTATTGAAGTCATAGTTAGTGTTTCAAAGAAGGAATGGTTTAAAGTTTTTTCCAATGATTTTTTTAATGAATGAACACTAAGAAGGATGAGTTAATTATTTTAATGTATGTGCACCAGTATACCTTTACATTAATTCGGTAAATATGCTACAAGACTTCTACTAACATTGAGCATCATCACCAATACATTGTTGAATTGCAGTCATAATTGATTCATTGAAACAGTTTGAACTGAACGCAACTCAATTTTCCAAAAGCAGTAAAATGCACTTAAATCCAGTTAAAATCCGTCATTTTGCTGTTTTACTAAATGAACAATACGATGACGATAGTTTGATTTATATGCACTAATACAGCATTCTATAATCTGAAACTTTACAGCTTTGCAAATGAATCGAGACTTTCAGACTTTGAATCAGTTCACTGAAACGGTTTAAACTGTTTCACTGAAGTTAAAATGTGTTGTCAGAAGGAAAATGCAGTTAACTGAATAAGCACCAAGAATTATAGTCATTTGTTGAACCAGAGTTTGACTCAATTCACTGAATCGAACAGTTTGACCTGATTCACTCAAATCGGTTCACTGAATCACACAAACCAGCTCTAAAGCTGTTTAAATCCGGTTAAAACGATAATAAAATCACTAAAAATGTACCTTCTCGGGCCATAGTTCAGGTATAATTCAGAGAAACCATGCAAACGTGCTTCTCTATATTTTGTCTCTATAAAGCAAAAGCTCCTTTCGTGTCTCAGATACAAGTTAATGCAGCACCCGCATTTCAAACAAACAATGTGAATTATTAGAACAGAACATAAGCGACGCTCTCGTCCTCTCTTTTTTCTGCCATTTCAAACAATGAGTCGGAGCTTTTGTTTTCGCCGTCCCTGGTCACTAAAGCTGTCTAGATACATAAAGCGAAGTGGCAGCGCACTGCCTGTTGGGGATTGGTTGCGAACACTCAATCCCCTGGTGGGAAAAACCAGTTTTAGCAGCAGAACTGTTAATCTAGGCAGCGCGCAGATTCTCCCGCGTTCCCACATTTGCTTGAGTAATTATCATACCCCCAGTGGCAAGGAGAGAGACATCGCCTTAAATCACTGATGTCTTCATTACTCTGTTTACATTTTAATTAGACATACTAAACTTTTTGATTTTTAATGGGCTTTGCAGAACAAGACACCTTCTCTTCTTTAGTCGAAGGAGACGTGCTGAGAGCGAACCTTGCACCTCGTCATGAAAGACAGTCTGCACTTTTCTGAATACTTAACGTGCGACAATAATGATTTCTGCTCCGACCTTTGAAGCGAGACTATTTGGTTTTGAAGCACAGCCGACTTTTGATGCATCACAAGTGTTGTGAGTTGCAGGTAGCTGCGACGTCTTGGTTTGGTATGAATCGGTCGGTTGTTTTGGTGCCAAGAGTAGTTTTGGGGATAAAAGCTTGGCCATTTTAAACGAAGGCACTTTATTTACTCAGATGCTTGATATTCAAAGTCCTTAGATGTGTTTGTTGCTGCGATCGGTCTAAATTGGGTATTCGTTAAACATAAAGTCACGGAAAAACTGATGTCACAGGGGCTTCGAATAGCAGGGGCACGCAAGAATTGTCCACACCTTCTTTCCAACCGAGAAATGGGTCCTTTATCATTGAACAACCTTGAGAAATGAGACGAGCAATTTCAGTTCCACTTCAAGACGTTCTGTTGTGTGTGCAGAGAGGGTTTCTATGCCAGCTGAAGTGTCTGGAAACGCATAAAGAGAAGAAACATTAGAGAAATGAATGTGACTAAGAAATAAATTATAAAAAAAAAAAAAAAAAAAAGAGTAGTATAGCCTGTATAGCCTGAGATGCTGCGTATGCAACAAGTTTGCTGCTCACACTCCAAGGCCTTACCCGACCCACAATGCATTGTTTTGTTTTTTTTAATCTTTTATAAAAAATGATATGCAATATCTTTGAATTTGCTTGCTCTAAAATTTCGGAGGGTTTTGAACGATGCAAAGCACAAAAGCGGTTCGTCCCTATTATTACAGCCTTGACGGGAAAGCCTCCCCGGTTCATTCTCATAGGCATCACTTTCTTTTATTGTAGGGCGCTAAAACCCCTTTCTTTAATTCATTTATTTGATGTTTCATGACATTTCAATTCATGTGAATTACCCTAAGCCGGGGAAAACATGGCAAGTGGAGATCACAGTGATTTGAAGCTCAGCTTGGAGAGGGAATTATATAATCTAATGAGAACATAAAATTGTAATTAATGCCTTGAAATTTGCCTCTGAGATAAAAAAAAGAACATGTCCATTGATATGCATGGCAGAAAACATTCAGCGACTTGAATGTGAGAGCCAATATTTTGGCTGTTTCTATTTTTTTTCTCCCTTCGTCTGTCTTCTGTGCCTGTGAAGGAAAGAATGAAAAAAATCCTTCAGGAATGATGAATTGAGTTATCACGTTCAGCAGCTAATTGTCTCAAATTGATATTTTGATGTACTACTAAAGATCACATAAAAGCAGTCAGATCTTAATTAGGCTGATGATCATGGGGAGACGTGAGCTACCGTGCCGACGCCGTGCTCTCCGCGCGCTAACTTCCCGGCACTCTTTTCGTCCTCGGCGGAGAGCGGCTGGCTGACAGGTTGGCGGTGTGCCAAAGATTGATAGGAGGAACCTTGAGTGTGACAGAGAGGAGCCGTGTGAGGCCCGATGGCAGGAGTGGAGGCAGATGGGAAAAGTGCTGTGGAGGTTTGAGCCGCCTGGCCTTAGAAAGGACACTGGTTTGTACATTGCAGTCGTACCGAAGCTTGCTGGCTTTGGGGTGGGTGGTTGTACAAAATCTTATGTGATGCCATCAGTCATTTTCATGTCCTGGTTATAGTTTTGCAACACAAATGATATATAAATACTATATGATATACTATCATTTTGTTCTCCTATTTGATAATGTTCAGTGCTTTGCTACAATCTGTATTGTTAAAAGCGCTATAGAAATAAAAGTGATTGATGGATTTATATATGTATATATATATATGTATATGTATGCTTTATCTATGTATCGATCCCCTCCTGTATTGATTCAAAAATAATCAGCAGCATTTATACAACAAACATGTTTTATTTTCTGAAGGTTTTTAACATGATATATCTACTAATGTATATAATTTATTAATTATAATAATTTATTTTTGTACTTATTTTTATTACTTATTTGTACTTAACAAATAATAATATATGAAATTGCAATACTATATATTATAACAAGTAACAGAATCTTGGAATCTTCATTAAAGGCTGAGATTCTGTTGGAGTTTGTGGGGAACATTACTCACTTTAAACTATTTGCTTATTAATGCATATTAATGCACATATTAATGCCTTAATTTGCATGACCATATTTTAGTTCATTTAATCCACCCCATACCTAAACTTAACAACTACCTTAGTAATCATAAGCAGCAAATTATAAGTTTGTGGAGGCAAAAGGCTTGGTTCATGGGAAGAATTAGTCCCCGAACTAAAGTGTGACCAAGTTAGGAACCGCTAGCAACCATTCACAAAACAATTCGCTGAAAAATGGTTTAATGAGCTGTTTATTTCTATGGCACAGACTGGACAGCCGCCTAGAGAGTTCCATCATGTCAGAGATCTCCATTAGGAGTAGGTTTGAGGTAGTAAAGCTACCAGCATGTGCGGCCGGTCATCTTCAGCCCGGCTGTACGAGCGCTGGCTGCTGAGGTGGCAGGCTGGCTGTGCTAATGATGGGTGCTAATGTAATTAGCTCATCCCAGCAGTCTGCAGAGCTGCGCTTTTCAGCTGTCGCGCTCACCAGCTCACCGCTGACCCCGACTCACCCCAGCCTTTCACGGCCTACCTCTCTCTCATAGGCATTACCCTGCATTTAGTGCCCTGAAGGGCTGACAGCCTCGCCATTTGTTGATTTTTGGCTCCAAAACCTGTGTGCAGTGTCTTGTTAAAGTCAACCAAAGATCTAAATTGACCTAATACCTTTTTTAATGGACATGCCTGCACGATTCATCGGTTCACATTTTTCCAAATAATAGTCTTTGTTGTTTTTAAATCCCTCTTTTCCGACTAACCGATACAATTCTGGTACGTAACAACCACTTTTTGCAATCCGGCAAAATTCCAAAACTCACAAAACGTTTTGAAGTTAATGTCCTGTTTTTTCTTTGTTACATTTAATGCGTTGATGTTCCTGAAATTCCTTTATTTAATGGACATCTTTAAAATCTTTTCAACCCCTCTTTTCCAACTTATTCCAATTAATATTTTATGAATTGCTTTCACATGTGAAAATCACAAAGTAAAATGGATAGTCATGCCATTTATTTGCTGTGAATGCTTTGTTAAATTTGCCAAAAATTGTATTATATATATATAATATATAATGTGTGTGCATATATACAATATGTATATGTATGTATGTATGCATGTTCTTACTTTTAAATTTGTGAAGTTATTGCAAAAATGCAATTGCGCATAAATGTTATAATTTATAAGGCATATGATCCATAAGCAGCTAATTAAAATGTTGCAATATATACTTTAAAATGGTATTACAAAACTTCTGTTGACATTTTATGCTGTCAAATTTTTCTTCTACATACTTGACTGCCATTTATTGCGATCTAGTCTATTTCACAAAATCTGACTGAATGTTACATTTTCTAATTGAATATCCTGTTTTCACTCTGAAATATGTAGGATTGCAAAAGATAAATGGATTGAGCTCAGCGTTTGATTTTGAGTTTCAAGGAAAAGCCACTCTTTGTATCCCACGTATATCATTTCTATATAACATGCTGTCGTTCATTTTATATTATTTTGTACTGTGTAGCCTTTACATTTTAAGCACGAAATGTTAATTAATTAATTTATTCATCAATCATCAAAGCATAAATACTTTTATGAACGTGGAGGCATAGCATAATCACGCCTGAAAATTTTAATGTGTAACATGCAATGGATAAAAGCCTCTGCCAAATGCGTAAATGTAAAACAAATGCTAGCATATATAATTGATGGTATATTGCTATCGTCCTCAGCTTTCCCAAAGTATTGATGTTTACCGATACATTTTTATTTTTACGTGCAAAATGATGGCACATCTGCTGAAACGCCCATCAATTATTAACCTGCAAATTAGCATAAAAGGACATCACTGAATCTGCTGGTGGCATGGATTGTGTGAAGTGCCCTTCATTCATGCCCTTCAACATAGATAATTATGGACTAGATGTAAATTTCATGAATTTAATTGTAGAAATTGTATTGTATGCTAATGTATATGGTAATGCTGAAGTAAGACACAAACGTTAAGCTGTCCGCTGCTTAGATGTCCAAGATTTTAAGTGAGCATTTTTAACATGAGCGTGAAGATCAAATCAAGCATTTTATAACCAGAACAAGATCAAACCGTAGTTGTTTTAATTGTATCTTCGGTGCTGTAATAGCTACTAAACAAAAGACTTCCCTTTTGTGCTTAAGTTGATTAATATGTGGAACGTTTAGTGTTTAGAGGCCTTGCAGGAGTGGATTATAATGATCATTCCCTTGGGCTTAGGCTCGGTTTTATTTTTTAGGATGTCTGAACACCCCCCCCACCATATCTTCTGCACCCCCATCCTTCCTTTTTCACCCCGTTCAGCAGGCGTTAAGGATGACCCTGTTTCCTCACTCCTAAGTAGAACCAATTTGGTTTGGAATGAGCCTGAAGGTTTCTCTTAATGAGATTCCCATATGAACCGCCACATTTCCACAGAGAGTTTTGCAGATCATCTCTATGGCATTTGTTTGTGAAAAGCTGATGTTCACAGCTCCCACGATTTGAGAACTTTTCTTTGAGGCGCTCATCTGAAGATTGGTTTTTTGATTTGTCTTGTTACATGATTTTTGTCTGCTTTATTTGAATTTATGTTAGGGGTTGATTGATCAACATGTTTTGGATTGTTCTACACATATTAATTATTTTGACCAATGACCATTTTGATGTCCAGTATGGTAATTCTATGTTGTTTTTCCATTATTTTAAAAGTATTCACATGAAATTTCCCATCTTGATGAGAATTTTCATGTGCAATAGAAAAGTGTTGTAAAAAATTCCAGTGCTTTGTATGTTATGTGAATATAATTAGCTTGGTCCTTAAGTATATTTAACATTTCTTTTTTGCCAAAAATCCTTAGGGTAGTAAGTAAAGATCATGTTCCATGAAGATATTTAGTCAATTTCTTACCGAAAATATTGTCGAGGGTCATATTTAACAAAAATTATGCTAAATAAAAAAAATTACGCCAGAAGTATAAGGAACGGAAAAATATTTGCCTATATATTTTATATATAGGCATATATATATATATATTTTATTTTTTATTTATTTATTTTTTTGCATTCAGAATCTGCCAAACTGATATTGTTAATTTAAGACTGTATTAAACATGTTAAAAAAAAAATAAAAAAAAAGCTTTTTTATCTCTGCAAAGCCATTAGAAAGATATTTATAAATTATTCAGAGATTTAATTTTAATATGCACAAAGGTGTCAAATCTAGGTGAGCCGTTCCCTTTTAGAGACGGGTTGCTATGTAAAGCATGTTTAGGATCTGGCCTATTTGACGATCCCTTTAAATGTCCACATGGAATTGCGTTAATTTAAAAGAGAAAGAGCTCATATAGAGTTCAGCATCATCCTTGAGCTTTATGAGGGCTGGCACCTCTTTTGTGTTCATTATCGTGAAATCACCTCAGGGAGGAATGTTGACTTTTCACAGTCCAGAATAGCTGCTAATGTGCTGTGTAACACTCTGGTGTGCGACCATAGGCAGCGGTGCTGCTCTTTACTGAGGAAATAGCAGTGGTTCGAGCACTGGTCACTAGGCTTGCACAAGCACTCGAGTAAGTGGCAGTGATGATCAATTGATATATTATTTATTACATTGCTTGATTTGTTTTGTCTGTGTGTGTTATTATTAGTAGTAATAATAGTGACGCGCAGGTTGAAGTCTAGTGAAATTGATACATACGCACTTTTGTCTTAATTTTGGGTTGTCTTTTGTGGCTGCATGTAAAAACAGACATAAAGCACAAGCTAACTAATCTGATTCTTGAACAAATGATTCATGCAAACCAAAAAGATGGGTTCTGTTGCAATGTTCTTGTCAAGTAAGGATAAAAACTGTAAAGTGTTTTTATTTAAGGCCAGGCCGATGCATGTTTGTACGATGCGTTCTTGTTCTCAAAAACATCTGGATGGAGCATGAAGCGAATTCAATTTGGAGTCTTGAACTTGCTTTTCAATGTTATTTTTGACATTGTTTTATAGCTATTTTTAACTTGACAAGTCATCTTAAAACGGCAACATCGATGTTGCCAGATGCTGAGAAAGATGTCCATCAAATCTGCTTTGGAATTTAAAGTACATTTTTCTTTATTCACAAAAGACATTGTTTCAAAGCAGCTTTATAGAAAATCATGAGGATTTAAAATCTTTAGGCCATGTAGTCACATGTATCGGAATAGAGCTGGTTGATGATATAGTTACATTTTGCGTTGATATAAACAATTAAAGCAGTTGAGAATCTAATATTGCCCTACACGAGTATATTGTATTTATGCAAATAAAGTTGGAAATAGACCTAATTTATATCTGAATTTATATTAACAGCTGGTTAATCAAACACATATATTTTGCAATTTCTTTGTTCTGCCGAACACAAAGAAAGAGATTTAGAAGAAAGTTTGTAACTAAGCTGTTTTGAGTCACCATTGACTTCCATAGTATTATTATTTTTTTTCTCCTATGGAAGTCAGTAGTGACCCAAAACAGCCTGGTTTTGATTTTGGGACGAACTATTCTTTTAAGCTTACAATGGTTGTGATGAGACTTGCTGTATATATTGGTTTATGTGAATATGTTGATAAAGTTTGATACAAAATATAATCGGTTAATTGTTGTTGATTTATTTCATTGATTGTCGTCTTTATCGATTTTCAATTAATATCATTTGGCAGACAGTGCACCAGATTCACCCTTGGCCGTGTTAATATGTTAATATGTTGTGTTTAATACCCTGTTATAATTACATTTCTTAAAAAATAAATATTGCATGCATTTATGTTAATTTTCTTAATAAAACCAAAAGTAGAGTTTAAGCAATGGGAAATATTGTTGAGTTCACACAGTAAATGTTTTCATTTGAAACGTAAAATGCAATTTCAAAAGTATTGTTGCAACAGGTTTTTTTCCACCTGTATTTTCTATACCTACTGTATAATAATACCAAAGTTGAATCTATTAAAAATGCTTTCATAACCAATTATAAGTGGAAAAAAGTACATTTAGAGGAAAGATATATATTTCTGTAAAATTGATATTTACATTGCAAATGTGTTAAAGGCTGGTTATACGACCCCAAAAGGGTCTTGCCCCTTTGATAGCTCCGAACGAGTTCTGTGAAACAAAGCAGTACCATTGTTACAACATCTATTACGGGATGCGAGCGGCACGACAAAATACAATAGAAGTCATTATAATCAGTATTGCTAATTTACATGGGACGCGAGCAGCGAGACAAATCTCAGACAGAAAACTTCTGCCGCGTTCTGTTTACGACGCGCTTACATGAATTTCAAATGATTTTTCAACGGTCGCTACATCACGTCCAGTGTAACTCACCTATCAAGAAGAGCCAAAACAACCTCGGGGTCCGATCCCAGGCCTTCCACTCTTTGAGATCTCTCCAGTGCTGGAAAGCTGATACGATATTTACACGGGTCATACTTCTTCCGCAGTCATTTTTACTTTTGCTTTTTATCTTTCTTTCACTCTGCTCAGCTGTTCTCTGAACACCTTCTCCATGTCACGAATATACATGTCCATATATACGAATATAAATACTGATTGGCTACCAGTTTGTTTTGCTAAAGGGCCAAATCTTTTTCTAAGGCATTTTTAAATGATCATATACCCTGCCTTTAAGAATTAAGGGATCTATCTTTCTGTATTTGCAATGATTAATCAATTATTGATTGTTCATTTGAACGAAAGTAATGAAAATCTCTCTGTAAAATGTGTATATATGTGTGTGTGTGTATATATATATATATATATATATATATATATATATATAGCCGTACATAAAGCCATAGATCACTGATCAGTGATCTACTGCTTTGTTTATAAGCTGGTGTTCCTTTTGAAAACAGGTGATGGAGATTTACCGCTAATCAAAGAACCGGCTTTATTTACGAGATGCGCATAATATATCGTACGATATATATCGCCCAGCCCTAATATATGTATATATATATATATATATAATATGTATGTAAATAGGTTGAATATTCTAATATTTATCTGTCCCTAGTGGTCGCATCCACTCAAGTACAAGTTTCATTTAGCTTTGAGCTCAAGAGAAGATGCATTACATCTTTTGCATTTGTTAACGATGCAATATTTATATCTTTGTGTAAGTTTTATTTCACAGCAATATCCAGAGAACTGCCTCGAGTTCTATTTAGCATTTGTACAAGTCTTTTTTTTTGCTTTCTTTCTTTTTCTCTGTTTTGTTCCAATCTGTCTGGCTCGTACAGGCATTGTTTTTTTTTTCCATTCCATACCCTGACGAAATTTCTTCCACATTTTAATGCTCCCCAAAGCCTTTCGCCTCTTTGTTTCCATTATTCATTCCAAAAAGTTCTGCATTTGGAGGCCGGGAGGGGGGTTGAAAAATAATTTGTGTCTGACGAAATTTATGTGGAGCTAAGTCAGCGCTTTATGCAAAAACCATGCTTTATGCAACCGTGGGGTTGTGTAGGAGGCCTGAGCATCGCTGGCTTTGCGTGCATTGCATGCTTTGTGTGTGTGTGTGTTGTGGAAGAAGAGAAACGGAGAACAAATCTGTGTGTGTGTGTGGGCCTGTCATGCTGTCACCAAGGCCTAATGTCTCTCCCGAGGGGTACCTGGAGGAGAGCCGTACCCACCCAGTCAGCCTTTAGCTGGGGCGCGCAGTGACACTGCCTTCCCACGGAGACTGGAGGTGTCACTGTATGTATGTAAACCAGTGACAGATGACTGGAGACATGCAGACTGGAGAGACCAGTCACAGAGAGAGAGAGAGAGAGAGAAAACTGCTTTCCCTTTCATCTCTCCTCCACAACCCAGACACAGATGAACAAAACAAAACAACACAGCCTTTGCGTTTGTGAGACACCCTCATGTTTGTGTACAGCATGACACCCTAATAAAAGACATTTTGTTTGTTTAGAGGGTTTCTTCAGAGCTAAATGTTGCTAACGCTAGACTTGGGAATTGAGAAGCTGTCCGTTTTTTGCTGGAAAGGATTTTTTTTTCATAACATTCAGTTTTCCATAACACTTCTTGAACATTGGCGTTCTTCCATCAACAGCGCCACAGTGTTTTAGCTGAGCTGTGAATGCGATTAGAGAAAACAAACAAACTGAAGAATACAAAGGTGGTCAATAGAAAATCATTTCATTGCTTTATTTTAATTATTCTAACTAGTAGCATGCCGTAATACACCGTGCAACCAGTGTTGTTGAATTGCAAATGAAAATGATTGAGCAACTGGTTTAATTCTGTCTAATGAGTCAAGTCAAGTCAAGTCACTTTTATTTATATAGCGCTTTTAACAATACAGATTGTAGCAAAGCACTGAACATT
>JAUMHG010000297.1:3825776-3840937 GCA_032359395.1 Enteromius anoplus
TGGTTTATAAATTATAATTTCATGTATATACATTTGTTCAAGAAGTGTGTTTTCATTGAGAAGGTAAAATTAAAGTTGTAGTTCATATATCTGACTGTTTGTGTTTATTAAAACAAAATTATATTCATGTGAATTAAAAATTAAAATTGAGTATGCAGTGCATCGTGATGCATCGTGATATCGTATTGAACCGAATCGATGACAAGTGCATATACAATTGATAGTTTTATTGTTTAAAGCACATACGTTGTTGTGCCAGGTGAAGAGATAATTGAACTGCACGTGTCTCTCTCTTATATGTACATACATCTTAAAAATGTCTGATTATGGAGACAGATTGCTTTCAGTATATAGTGTTAGGCCTTTAGAAAATAACCTGCCTTGCGAATGCTCAGTTATTAAATCTGGGCCATATGGCTAATGGCTGAGCTGTAATGAGTGCTGATGGTGTTGTGTTTTATATATATATCTGGATGAGTGAGGCACGTCTGAGCACCAGTGGGCGAACCAATTTCCCCAGCAGGCTCCTTTCATTTGTAAAAGTTTGCTGTACAGCAAGGCTACCTCACTTCAGTAACTTTGTAACAGAGTATAGCCCTGAGATTTCTATTTCATACTGACCAAAGATTGCTTCGGTTGCCTCATTCAACCTTTTGTGCGGCCTGTATTCTGTGGCTGACCTTTCTTAGTGGCTGCAGTCAATAGTGACCGCGAGAGCTGCAGGCCCTGGACACAACGCGGCAATTTACAGCAGGCGTCTGGGCTTTGTTTCTGTTCCTCCGCGGCTCTTTTCTTAATTAAAGCATTATTGAGATTCTTAATTGCTGTTTATTCGGTCTGCAATGATAGAGACGCCTTTGATTTTTGTGTTTCTTTCTTTTCTTTTAAGCGGCTCTCTTGTTTCTTTCCTTTCAGGAGTCTCGCTCCACTCAGTCTGACCTACATGAATTCTTTTTTAAAGATGTCTGCTACTTGAACATCACGTTCACCTCGATGCCGGAGACCTGCGGGTCACTGTATGGACGTTTTGTAGCAAACATGCTCTGATTGTTTTTCTACTGTAAGCAGCACTACTGTAAAATGCTAGAAAGGAGGGTGAGCTGTTGTTATTATGTTGTTCAGCCATTGGCCATAGTTATTATTAGCAATAGACTAAATGCTCAGCTTTAATTGCACTGAATTTTTTTTTCTGGTTTTTCAGTTTGGCTGATTTATTACATTTGCTAGTCTCAGTTGCTCATAGTCTCATAATAGTTTAATAGATAATGTATTTGTTTATTTTCAAGTATTTTTAAAGTAAATATTGTGTAAAATAAGTTTGCATGTGTATTTTTGCTTTGTAAGCAATTTATTTCAGGCTGCGCATTGATTTGAATGTAAATCAATCTAAGGGCGTTCCCACTTGTGAATAATGTAAATATTTCTGTAGTCACTTTAGGGCCTAATGATGCTATTGCAAGTGAATATAAAAGAAGAACTATAGGACATAAAAAAATCATCTTAATTTGATTTTATTTAGTTTAACTTAACTACGGCTGAAATTAAAATGAAGACATATACAAGACATATTTAAAATCAAAATAACCAAAAATGTGATTAAAATGATAATTAAAACAGAACTAAATCTAAATCTAAAAACAAAATAATAAAGTGCTTTTTTGACTGAATTTGTTTATGATCTGAGAAACTTTTTTTTCCTTTTCATTTATTTTTATATACATTTAATTTATTATTGATGCTGGATTAGTAGACAAATATACAATATGATACTAGGACATTTTTCTTGAAATTAATTAGTAAAACTTAGTTGCTAATTTCTCAATTAAATATCTTCTTTTGGTTTTAATAATATATTAGTTAATGTTAATTAATTGACTTTAATAAATGCTTTAGAATATTTTAGTTCTTGTTAACTAATAATTTCAAGTGGACCTTTATTCTAAATTGTAACCAGCAAATCTTTTAATTTGATGTCTTTAAATATTTTATTAATATGAAAAGTAACATTAAAGAATGAGCAGGTATGTCTATAAATTGTGACTAGTGTAGCCTAAACATAATATCATAACATTCCTGATTTCTATCAGGAATCTCTACTCTAAATAAGTAGGTATTTGCCCGTGTGATTCGAAAGCACCTTAGTGTGTCGTCTGAAATGCAGGAAGGATTTTAAAAATGAATTTCATCCAAACTGATGGTCTGTGTCTCCTCCTTCTCAAAGGCTGTCTTAAGGGCTATCGATCTCGGCTGGCTAAGGGCCGCGTGATGTTTTGGAGCTCCGCTGTGGCGCTGAGGCTATTTGAATTCCATTCAGATATCCAATAGCCACTTGGCTGTACATATTTCATAAGCCCGAGACGCTTTAGCCACCACATACTTCAGTTTTTATTAGTCTCTAAGAGCAAGAAACCAAATGTTAAGCAATCAAACAGAAGGGCTGTGGAGAGGCTTTACAGAAATACATATTTATGAATGACAGACTGAAATGACAAGCCACGTCACACACGGCCCGTGATTTTTTTTTTTTTTTATGGAGCCGATCAGCATTGTTATAGCGTTGAAAATCCCATTCTTTTTTACTTTCTTTTTATGAATTTATTTCATTTGTTTAAAGCATGTTTTAGTTTGAATATTACATATTAGTGCTAAGCAAAGATCGATCACATGCAAAGTTTATTATGTATATATAAATACAAACACATGCGTGTATATTCAAGAAAAATAAGTTATTTTTATATAGTAAATATATTTAGATATAACATGATTATGTGTGTGTGCGTCTTTATATTTTCATAATAAATATACAAAGTGCACACACATATATTATGTGCACAAAAACCGAAACTCTCCAAATGATGTATTCATATGTATAAAATATTAATCCTGTTTATTCAATTTAATGAACAATTTAATAAAAAACATAGTTTGAGGAGTCTAACTGAAATGAAATACCTTCCGATGTTTATTCGTGGTCATTTCGTGCTTTAAATACAAAAAGACGATGGGTATGCACAATACAGTGAGCCACAAGGTGCTATTTATTGTTTGTAACCAAGGAGGGTGGGTCTTTGTGAAGGGTCAGTTGTTGTTTTTTATTCATGTAAATAATACTTGTGATGATCGATGTCTGAGCAGGTGATCCAGTGTTCGTGTGGTCCTGTAGAGACTGTCCCGTTTACCTGCCCTACTCTGAACAGAGGGTTTTCTCTCTGCTAAATTTAGACTGGCATTACGATCTCCTTCACTGTCCCAGGACACCGAGACTGAGCGAGAGAAGTGTAGCGTTTCAAAAGAGGGTGTTGAGGATCTGATGAGGATGAGAGTGAGAGAGAGGCCGCTGACCACAGATTGAGTTTCACTCCTGTATGTGAGATGATCAGGACACCTGCAACTCAACTCTGAAACACACACTATTACTACTACTACTGCACTGCAGATGCTATTTTACAGCCTTTTGACAATATTTAAAACATGTGTTTACTCTAAAATGCTGAATGTTTGTCATTTCAACCAAATGTTGTAGGAAGGTATACTCCTCTCTTGAAGATTTGTTTGGTGTTCTGTGCTTTCTGTCTTAGTATCATGAATTTCAGTTTATATTAATCACATTAATAACTGTACCTTTCCAGCTTCATAAAAACATAGTAAAATGTTATGAATAAATATAATAAGATGTTACGAATAAAATAGCTTTTAAATAGAAAATAAACATT
This sequence comes from Enteromius anoplus, assembly GCA_032359395.1. Lineage (NCBI taxonomy): Eukaryota > Metazoa > Chordata > Actinopteri > Cypriniformes > Cyprinidae > Enteromius > Enteromius anoplus. The sequence goes on from JAUMHG010000297.1 coordinate 3,829,490, forward strand.
GAATATTTTAGATTTTTAGATGTTATTGTGTTTATTATTAGTAATAATAATAATAATAATGGCACTATTTTAACAACATTAATATTTTTATCTTTGTCATTTTTCATCTTGCAAACTTATTGAACATAAAATATTTGGAGATTATTATTCATATTATTTTAATTATTATTCATATTAATGAAAATATTGAAGATATATACTGTATTTAATTTTATTTGTATGTGCGTATAAAAACAAATAAACATTTTCATTCAAAAAAACACAATTCCTAGAACGTGACTGATTACTAGAAGGTATTATTGCCATCATTCTTCAAAATAATAATAGCTATTATACTTCACCAATAATAATAATAATAATTATAATAATAATAAAAATTGAAAGGGAAAGCAGTGTAGACCAATTACACATAACAGGGGAGAAGATGATAAAATATAAATAGATTCTTTCTTTCTTTCTTTACAATAACCCAAAGTAACTGTGGTGTTTTAGCAGTAACAGTAGTTTCTCTCACTCCAGATATTTCTTTCAGTTGTAAATATAAACAGAAGCTGAGTGAACATCAGCAGGCACAGCTGTTTATTAATTTCATCAGCAGCGTGTTAACACCAATCTGATTATTCCGATCAGGGTTTTTTTCCCCGTTCGCTTTGACTTTTTATTCCTGTGTGTGTAATGAGGGGAGGGTGTGAGGTAATCACAATCCTGCGTCGGACCACTGAACTAGGTAATCTGTTCATTTGTGGCGGGCCGGGCCTGTTGCCTTCTAATTCCAATAACGGCCCACTGCTGCTATTAAATTTACTGAGGAGAAGCGCTAAGCATCTAAACGGCAGCTTGAATACAAGATCTGCTCTTCCTTCCTGCCCTGCTTCCTGCTTTTTGCTCTGGCAGCTGCGTGTGAACATCCTTATGGAGATTACGGCAAGCTCTAAGGATGTGCGTGTTTGGGGGGAAGTGGATTTTGGTCAATGAGGCTTCATGTACCAAGGTCACAGGCTTGTGAAGCTCGTCTTTGAAGTGTGTTAGTAATCTCTTGAGAGAGACAACTGATCCAGACCTCTAAGACAGTCTATCTGCTTTATATCTACGCAGCTGCATCACTGTTCCCTACAACTAAACCAACACACCAGTGCTTTCAGGAGCAAATATAGGCCGACAGATTTTAGATGAGTTTTTTTTTGCATTACTGTTAACTGTATCAATATCATTTATGTTGACACCATAATGTCTAGTCCAATTCATAAACGGAGTGCTCTATTGGTCCTGGATCTGTATTAATAGAACATTGTGAAGTAGAACATTTTCTTCTACATTTAAAAAAAAAAAAAAGAAATAATAAAGTTGAATATTAAAGAATTATTGAACAATAAAGAATATTTAGTTTTCCTAACAAAACAAATCATCAATGTATTATGTGTAAAATATTTATAATTTATTTGCTAAAAAATGTTACAAAATATATTTATGCATCTGGAAATACATTTAAAAAATATACATATATTTTAAAAGCATTTTAAAGCCCTCCATGTATTTTAATCTAAGAATCTATTAATATTAATATTAAATAACTATTAATAGATTTTAAGAAAAAACTCGATTTGTTTATAACACATTTGAATAAAAATAAATGTTTGGTATATTAATGTTACAAATAAATATTTGAAAAATATTTTGGCCAGAAAAATATATTAATATACATTATTTAAATATTACGCATTTTTAATTAAAAGTAACGATTAAATAAATATACTACTTATATAATTTTAATATTTAAAAATATGTCACAAATCATTTTGCCATTTATATATATATATATATATATATAATTTTTTTTTATGCAATTTTTTGTAATGTTTTGGTCATTTAGAATTGTATGTAATTTATGTAATGTTATATAATAATTGTATAATATAATATTTTTTTTTTAGTTCCAACATGAGTTTGACATTTTTTTTTTAAAGGGACATTGTACCACAAAATGCAAATTCTGTCATCATTTACTCATCCTCAAGTTGTATCGGTTTCTTTCTTGTGTGGAGCATAAAAGATGATATTTTGAAGAAATCTGGTAACCAAACAGTTGCTGGTAGGTAAAACAAATACTGTCAAAGTCATTGGCAGTCAGTGATCTATCCCTTTAAGTTCTTCCCCTTGTTGCATAGTTTGAGGTTCATAATGTAATGTTCTTTTTGTTTTAAACTACATAGAAAAATCTCAACCTGTATTGCACAATGCATATTATCACACCACTCAGTAGTAGGAGATAAATAACATCTGGCGGCGAGTTTTGCAGCTTTTCACGTAGGCTGTGCTGATGTGTTTTGCAGATGACAGTATTTGGCTGAAATCTCTTGGTTGAAATATCTCTGGCCCGCCGCTCGCGTGTTCTTTGGAATAAAGTGATGGGCTTGGCTCTTTTGACCTCCAGCGGCGTGTCTTAATAAGCGTCTCTTGGACAGAGTAGTGACGCCCCACGTATGCGCAGGACCCCATGAATTATTGCTTTGCATAAGAAAATGCCAAATGTGAAACAGTTGTCTCTTTTCTCTAGTCAGGCAGAATGCCATCATGGGCTATTAGGCCGCGCATATGCGAAGTCAACAGCGCGCAACTCATCAGCTATAAAATCATCTGTGATTATGTGGAAAGGTTGGAGCATTTAAATTTGCATTTGAATGATGACGCGCGAGTATGTTTTAAGCATGCCGTGATGAATTTCGCCAGAGATGTGTTGTGGATTGTTTCACTTGCTCATTTAACACCTGCCGGAGGGTTATTCTGTCTCGGATCTGTTTGCCGTTCATGTTTAGTGAACCATTTAAATGTTTTGCCCGGTGTAAGCTAATTGTTTAGCTCAGATTTTAAATAGATGGTACATGTGTGTTGGTTTTATTTAAGATAAATAGCACTTCTGTATGACTGCGAGGTCTGAAAGCTGCCTGGTTATTGAAATATTAATACATTTTATATTTAGAGTCATGCGTTCAACAGGATTTTATCCAAAGTGATTTACAGAAGCAAAGAGAAGCAATTTGTCAAACAAAAAAAATTCATAGTGTACAATTTGCAGGGTTTTCTAGACTAGACAGCAAGCTAGAGAAGATTCAGGATTTGAACAAAGGGCATAGTTTGGAGGAAAAATCTAATTTCAATTTGATATTATACTTTAAAAAACTAAGTACATTTTACGTCTGCACAATTTGGCCTAAATGTTGAGTTGAATATCATTTCATTTTATATATTTACATATAATATGGATATGAAATAACATAATGCTATTACTGTTGTTGTTATTATCACTCAATTGAGATATATTAATTACTTGATTTACAAAAATATCACTGTAATATTTCTATGAAAAAAAAATAAGAAAACGTTGTTGTTGTTGTTATTACTGCTATAGCTCTCTTATTTTAAAAAATGTTATTTAAAATCCAATCAATCAATCAATCAAACCAATCAATAGTAATAGAAGTAGTAGTAGTAATATAATAATAATAATACATTATTATTGTTGTTGTTGTTGCTATTTATTGGTTGGTTGATTTTGATTTTTGAATCATTTATGATATTATGTTTATTATTATGGTCCTAATTATTCAGACCCTTTGCTGTGACACTCATATATTTAACTCAGATGCTGTCCATTTTTTCTGATCATCCTTGAGATGGTTTTACTCTTTCATTTGAGTCCAGTTGTGTTTGATTGTACTGATTGGACTTGATTAGGAAAGTCACACACCTGTCTATATAACACCTTACAGCTCACAATGCATGTCAGAGCAAATGAGAATCATGAGGTCAAAGGAACTGCCTGAAGAGCTCAGAGACAGAATTGTGGCGAGGTACAGATTTGGCCAAGGTTACTAAAAAATTTCTGCTGCACTTAAGGTTCTTAAGAGCACAGTGGCCTCCATAATCCTTAAATGGAAGACGTTTGGGACAACCAGAACCCTTCCTAGAGCTGGCCTTATGGCCAAAATGAGCTATCAGGGGAGAAGAGCCATTGTGAGAGAGGTAAAGAAGGACCCAAAGATCACTGTGATCACGGTAATCAGCTCCAGGGATGCAGTCGGGAGATGGGAGAAAGCTGTAGAAAGTCAATCATCACTGCAGCCCTCCAGCAGTCGGGGCTTTATGGCAGAGTGGCTCGACGGAAACCTCTCCTCAGTGCAAGACACATGAAAGCCTGCATGGAGTTTGCTAAAAAACACCTGTAGGACTCCAAGTTGGTAAGAAATAAGATTATCTGATCTGATGAAACCAAGATAGAACTTTTTGGCCCTAATTCTAAGCGTTATGTGTGGAGAAAACCAGGCACTGCTCATCACCTGTCCAATACAGTCCCAACAGTGAAGCATGGTGGTGGCAGCATCATGTTGTGGGGGTGTTTTTCAGCTGCAGGGACAGGACGACTGGTTGTAATCGAGGAAAAGATGAATGTGGCCAAGTACAGGGATGTACTAGATGAAAACATTCTCCAGAGTGCTCAGGACCTCAGACCGTAAACACACAGCTAAACTAATGAAGGAGTGGCTTCACAACAACTCTGTGACAGTTATTAAATGGCCCAGCCAGAGCCCTGACTTAAACCCAATTGAGCATCTCTGGAGAGACCTAAAAATGGCTGTCCGCCCAAATCCAGGTGTGAAAAACGTGTTGCATCTTTCCCAAAAAGACTCATGGCTGTATTAGATCAAAAGGGTGCTTCTAATAAATACTGAGCAAAGGGTCTGAATACTTAGGACCATTGTGATATTTCAATTTTTCTTTTTTAATAAATCTACAAAAATTGTCAACAATTCTGTGTTTTTCTGTCAATATGGGGTGCTGTGTGTTCATTCATGAGGGAACAAAATGTATTTCTGTACCCACTGTAAATTAGCATTAATCACAAAATATTGTTGAAGCATAGTGAATTTTCAATCTACTATCTGGGTGTATGACTCACTTGAGTGTTGTCTACTACTCTTGTAACTCACTGTCAAAATCTTTTTATTTATATTTATGTCATCAGCATAAGTTAACATAGCACTTGTGACTGAGCTGCCATTCTGACAAGGATACAAGAAGATTGTCACTAAAGTTTTAGATGTTTCTCCAGCTATAGGTTTCATAAGCTATATGGAACGAGAAATTGCAAAGCATGTTACCCGTCTCATGGCTTAATATATTGTCAATAATGTTGAGGAACTGTTGTATACCCACTTACTTGCTACAAGCTCTGCTGAATAGTTTCAGCTGTTCATTATTCAAACAGCTTTGAGGATGAAGCAAAATATATTTCCCATGTTCGGGTGCAGTATGCTTTAATGAGTTTCGTTAACCAATTCAATAATTCGTCTTACCGCGAATGCCAACAGTTTGCCGCATAAAGTTTTAGATAGCATGAGCATATGGACCCGAATCTGCTGCTCCGATTTAATAAGCTCCATAAAGGGAACAAACAGCTTGAATCAAATACATCCCAAGTGATTTCTAACTTATTAAAACACATTACTTCCAACAATCCCTTTCTCCCTGAACTAAATCAGTAAAGAACTTGGAATCTGTGAGTGGGGTGTTTTGCTATTTCCATTAGAAAAATAAAATAGATATGCTGAGACTTTTTATTTCATTCCCTACGGAGCTGGTTATAATGTTGGTTTGCTTGGACTCTGTTTGATCTGCCGTTCTTTAATGCAGGATGCCGCAAAATGCTTACAAGACACTTTGGCAGAGTTCATTAGAGTAGAAAAAGGTGTTAATAAGAAAGGCTTCTCCCCCTCAAGATTTTTGATTCACGATAGATACAGAATTTATAAATGTCAGCATGCTTTCAAGAATGACGTCAAAAAATTATTACTTATTATGCTCTTTGAATATGGCAAGGATTTTTCAAACCTATCCTGTTAAGTTCAAAGCTATAATTATGCTCTTATTTAGCATACAGACACTACCCAAAGTGCTCTTGTGACTTTTGAGTGACTTACATTGAAACTGCATACAAAAGGTCTGTTAGAATCATCCAGACGTGTGAATAGAAAGAAATACGTGTAAAAAAAAAAAAAAAAATTGGAGAACTTTGTCATGCATGCCACTTTTCTGTGAACGGAAAAATTTTGTGTTCTGAAAGACTGCATTAATTAGACCCCGCGTTATAAAGTTCGTACGCGTGTCATTTGTGTTTCATACTGTAGATGACTATGACCGTGTGGGCTGCTAGTTTCTGTTCAAATTGGACTTGATGACTAAATGATGAATAGGACGGTCTCACTCAACATCCTGCAGGGGTCCAAATGGCACGTTAAGGTGCTAGTTAAAGGGAACTCTCAAAACAAGACATAATGGATTGGTTGACATCCAACAAACACTAACATTTAGCTGCAGAAATGTGTGCTTAATTAGTCTGGATGCTGATTAGAGACAAACACACAGCGTGTGAGAGAATAATTGAAATAAAAAGCCTTGTCACAAAGCTAGCGTAACGTCACAGCCAAAATGCGGTCACTCCATGGGGTCTGAATTTGCCAAGCCCACGCAATAATTGCAGACAGACCACCAGTTCTGGAGAGAATAGCGTTGCAAGTTAAAAAGCTCCAAAGTATCTCTGTATAAACATGAGCTACGGGAGCGAGCTGATGAAATAGCCGCTCATATATTCTCCATTTATCAAAATAAAAATCTCTCTCACACCCACAGCGTGCTGAATCATATATTTAGTTTGCACTAACAGTGACTTTCTAACAAGCGCTTATGGCTACCGTACAAACACTCCCCATGGACCGTTGAAAGAATTAGCCCAAATTTTCTCCAGTAACATGTAGATTAATCCCGAGCCCTTGACCTTCTTAATGAAAAACCGCCGTAGAGAATGGAGGTTTAGTGCCTTTCGCCAGATATTTTTAGCGTTTATATATTGTTACCTTTCCTGATAGATCAACCCAAACTGCCGTGGAACTTCAAAACGCTTCGTCAACACAAAAGACTTAAAACCAATCTACTCTTTTAATCAACACGTCTGTAAAGCACAAAGCAACAAAAGGCAAAGATGACTGTCACATATTAGAGAATCTCACATTTTTGAGAAATAGCTCTTTTTGTCTGTACAATCGACAGAGAATAAGTCTTATATAAAGGATGATTATCCAAATCGCCGCAGTAAGTACACTTGTTCGATCGCACAGACTGACAACCTGCCTTTACTTATGTTTCTGAATGTGTCATCTGTAGGTTTTTAACGATTTCTCACACTGTCTGAACAGTTCAGAGCTTAAAATTAAATGGGTTGTGATTGCTCCTCAAAAAAAAGAAGATGAAAGTGACTGTGTCAGTACAGATCAATCCGAGCAAAAATGTTTCAAGTGGGTCGCTGACAATCTGAAGGTAAGAGTGCTGGAGACGATTTCTGAGGAGCATTATTCTAAAGATAATTACAAAAGTGAATGCTTCGCATTGAGTTAAAGCAAAATCTTCCTGGATTTCCCCTTTTTTAGGAATAGTGCCTTTATGTATCCTAACATAACCTGAGAGCATGTGCGCCTGACATAATTGTGTGTTGTGGTCACCCTCATTGTGTTTTAGAGTGTCTAAAACTTTGAACAGTTCTGTAGCTTTGCAGGTAGGTTTTTTTGAAGCATCTTGGAGCATCTCTCGTGACTTACACGAGTAATGTTGAGTTGAGTAATTAATAATAGAATTATAACTTTAAATACACAAGGCTTAACAAGGAAACAAGGAAAAAGGAACAGAAAAGAAACAACGAAGAACTACACACAAAAAGGTCAAAAAAAGACATTTAAAACCCGTAAGATGTTCTCAGAGAGCAATGGTACTACTACGTTAAAAGCACAGAAAGGTAGTAAAGACATTGTTAACCCTTAAATGCATGAATGTTTTGCCAATCATTACTACACATTTGGGTGTTTAGCATGGTGATTTCACCATCACTGTCATCGTCAGAGTGCACTTCCACAGTACATTAAGCCTTGCTTAGGCTATATTCGCGATGTTAACCATATTCTCACAACTATCGTTTTCAATAAGAGTGAAAACATTTTGATCACTGGATGCTAGGGCTGCACGATTAATCATATCACAATCACGATGTCAGCCTGTGCGATTACATTACAGCAAATGTTGCGATTATATTAAATAAATGTATTCGTGGGCGTAACAAGACATTCATTCTTGCTCACACCAGACGCGAATGAAGCAGTAAGCGCGAGTCATTTACATGTTAAGTCAATGCATAGACGCAATTAGGCATCCTGCAGCAGGGTTTGCGCGAAATTATGCGGCGCGTTAAACACGCCGGCTTTACACTGCACGCAGAAGCAGCGCATATTCAGAACAGGAGTGCGCACCGATTGAGCTTTCATTCTGGCAGCTTGTACCGCAGGCTGTAGACAAGCATCTTTCTGTCTTATTTTCCAGCGTTCTTCTCCGAACACTGTGTGCCATGTGCTTTGTGTAATTTCTCTGCACCTGCTACGCGCTGTTGCGGCGCCCCTGCGTGAAAGCTCTCATCCATTAACATGGGCGCCAGAAAAAATATGCGCTGCTGACGCCTGCAGTGTGAAACCGGTGTAAACTCGACATGTTCAAGCGTCCAACAACGCCTGAATAGCGAGATATATTCGCCCAAGTCACCTCAGGTGTGAACGCACTTTTAACAAAGAGGGATTTGAGAAAATGAATGGCACACTGGACAAGAGATACCAAAAGTAAAATACTAAGGCCCAATCCCAATTCTACCCCTTACCCCTACACTTTCCCCTACCCCTCCGTTTGGCGCGTTCACGTGAAGGTGTCTCAATTCTCTTTTTATTGGAGGGGTAGGGGTAAGGGGAAGGGCTAGATAGTCCTTGAAACGAAGAGTTTTCGAGACCTCACTTCAAACGAAGGGCTGAGATAAATTGATGTCATATTTTATGTCATCGGCGCATGTCCTCTGACGTAAGGTTAGGAGCTAGTGACAATGGATGATGACGTTTAACAGTGTAGTAGTGGTGTCTCATTTCTTAGGGGAAAATATTTAACCCTTCCTCTTTCCACTTTATTTCAAGGGGCAAGGGGAAGGGGCGAGGGATAGGCAAAGGGGTAGAAAATAGAATGGGGATTGGGCCTAAGTACATGTTACATTCTGCTTAAATGTTTTGGGACAACATGTAAAAATATAAAAATTAGTATTTGTTTTCTTTATCTGTACTTTTGACTTTTTAATTTTATTTTTCAGTTAATTTAATGTAATTTAATTCAGTAAGTTTTAATTTGTTGTTACTGTATCTCAGTTGAGAAATAAAGATTTCAGCATGATTAGTAATCTGTGTGTGCATTTTCCTTTATAACAAGCAAGTTGAGTCAAACCACTTATATATCGTATCGCAATCGCACATTTTTCCCAAATCGTGCAGCCCTGCTGGATGCTTATTCACAACATCCACCTTCAAATGACAGTGACATTTATATGTTATTGCATAAAGTAAAGCCATTCAAACGATTTCAGTTTTTGCTGATGATATTCTTTTGTTTTGTGCCTGCGGTAATTATGAGAGAAACATCACGTCATCATTGTGTATCAAACAGTGCCACTTCGAAGAATAATGATGCATTGTACATATTCAGTGATCAAATATGTAAATATGGTACCATGGTAGTACTAGTTTGTGGGGTGAACTAACCCTTTAATTGTCTAAGCTATAAATCAATACTTTTCTGGACCAACTTTTCTGGCTAAGTTTATACCCAGAAACTGGGATTTTCCTCATCTGATAAGGGAAACTAGTGTTTAAAAATTCATGTTTTAATTTTTTACATGATCACTGAAGAAGCCTGAGGTTATCAAATGTTTAAGAGCTGCCAGAGGATTTGATAAAGGCAGGCCTGATATTCAAACTAAAGGCAAAAGTAAAGTATTAGGTACAAGTTAGCCCTGGGAAGATTATGTGCAGTACAATGCCTTGTATTCATTGGCAGAAAATGTGACCGTACAACAATATGGCAATAAATACAATCATTATACTGTATGCACTTCAGGCATTCAGGCTCTTATGGGCTCGACTTTAACTCTCTATTTCAAAAGCATGCAAGCCAACAGTATACTGCATTTTAATATTGCATATTGTGCATGTGTGTTAACACTGCTGAGCCATATAGTCCAAAAATTGTACTGTTGACAACGTTTATTATTGCTACATTATTATTATTGCTTATTATTCTGTTGCATGCTGCTCTGTGTAATAGTGTAACATCAGCTAAATTATTTTGTAGGAAACAAGCAATGTTGGACATTACAAACAAAACAGGAACCTGATAAACTGATAACCATATCCTGCTGCTGTTTGGAGAAGTCCTAGAAATACTGAGTCCTAGAAAGACTTCACAACCTGTTGTGCTGTCTGTCCCCTGGGGTTATCTTCACCCTATCCTAGGACTCGATAAGAACCAAATGTTGGAGAACCATAGGAGGTACATATCTTTTTACATATGTTTTCCACTAGACATCAAAAGAGCAACAACAGTTGATTCAAGGACAGTCACAATACACAGAGATTTTATTCAGATTTGACGATACAAATGCAAGCAGAAAAACAGTTACAATACTCATATACAAAATAAACAGCAAGACTTTCCAAAATAAAATTTAAAAAAGGTACAGAAACTATACAGTATATACACAGACTAACAAGTTGACAAGGTGCAAGTGTACAAAACTAACAGGCAACAGGAAGTCAACACAAAAGGGAACCAAGGTAACCCACTTTCATCTTGAATATGTACCAAATACAAGATTCTTCTGTGCTGATAATATGCTTCATATACTTTTAGTGCAAGTAGAAGATATACTTAAATTTATACATAAAGGCATTGTATGAAATTTGGTTTAAATACATTTTTGTTATACTGGTCTTTTAACATACCAAAAGTGATTTCTAAGTATAAAGTATTTACTATTTATATGAATTGGTGGAAGCTGTAAGACCATAAAGTGTTCATCCAATCATATTTCTTGGCACAAGGGCTACAACATACTGAAATAATAAATTTACAAGTATATTAGTTTACTAGAACAGTGATTTGGGTATACTTAGAAATATAATTTGGGCCAGTTTTACTAACAGATTGCACCAGCACAAACACAAAATGTACTGTTAAAATTGTACTGTCAGTTTTAACTAAAGATGCGCAGTAATAAATTACAGTAGTGCAGATGCAAAACTTATAGGAGAATGAATCACGCTACACATTTTACAGTTTATGCTCGTCAAATTACTGGCATTTGCACCATTATTTAACACCCCAAAAAATAACTATTTTGCGCTTGAAATGGCTGCATTTTGTTGCTAGGAGAAGGCACTGCAGAGAACGCATGGTACATTTTACATTTATTTACATTTATTCATTTAGCAGACGCTTTTATCCAAAGCGACTTACAGGTGGGGAAAATATCAAGCAATTAGTCCT
>JAUMHG010000297.1:3853917-3868014 GCA_032359395.1 Enteromius anoplus
TCTTCTCTTCTCTTCTCTTCTCTTCTCTTCTCTTCTCTTCTCTTCTCTTCTCTTCTCTTCTCTTCTCTTCTCTTCTCATTATTTTTATTTTTTTCCCCCCACTCATTTCTTTCAAAATCCTCAGAAGCTCTTTTCCCCTTTCTCCTCCGTCTAATTCCTCATCTTATTTCTCCAATTGTTTTTCTTCTAATTTTTCTTTATTTCTTATTTTCTCTCCTGATTTGTCCACTCACTTTTACCTTTTAATAATGTTCTCCTTATGTCTCTTGATTTTCTCTGCTCATTTATTTTCCTGCATAATGTCTGATCTTTTTCTTAATTTCTCAGCTCCCTTTCACATATTTGCTACTCTTTTCACCTTATTTCTACTGTTCTCTAATCTTCACTCTTTTCTGCTCAACCCCCCCTCATTTTTTGTATTATTTCTCCACTCCCTTCTAAATTTGAATACATCTTTGTCCTTATTTCTCCATTTTTTTTCATTTCTAATTGTTTCTCTTCTGCTCCGTTCTTCTCTTTTTCACTAATTTGTCACATTCCTTACTTTTCCCCGTTCTCCTAATTTCTTGTCTTTTCTCCTCATTTCCACTCTCCTCATATGTGCACAGAGGCTGCGTTTCGAGTCGTGCCAGCTCTCAGCTCATGTGACCAGATCAACAGATGGCCGGCTACACTCGGGGTCTGAGGAACACAGTAGCACGCAAACACTAGATGTCATTTTGCATTTTTAAATACACGTCACATCTCCCCACCTGCAGAATGTCAGAGTCTGATAGCATCAGCCGGCGGCGCAGCTCCCTGTAATAGATTTATTTTCAAATGCCTCCCGCAAAGAGCATGTGGGGAAAACAAGATGAATCGGCCAGATAGTCTGCAGATAAACCAGGCCTTTTAAATGCTTAAGTTAGTCAGTTCAGCACATCTCGATTCAGCATTCAAACATGAATTTATATTTTTAGGTTAAGCTTCAGGAACGCGTTTTGATCTGGTTTTATGGCACGAAAGGATGTTGATGGATCTAATCTTTAACCATGCTAAGGAAGATTTCAAACACTTAAAGTTTTGACAGGAAATATATAATTTTTTATGCCAGTCAGTATTTCACATCACTCCTCTTAGCAACTGACCTCGCTCATTTTGTCAACTCTCGAAATGTATCTTTAAAAATTCTTTGAATCTCTCACATCTATCCAGTTGTCTTTGCATTTAAACATACAGGTCGTGTTCACAGCACACGCCTGCGAAACCTGCCAACGCATCAGCCTGTTTTGACAAGCCTCAGTTGTTTAAGTATTTTACTGATCATATAGATCACACGCTTTTTTTGTGGATCGCAGAACCTTAAATCCTCAGCTGAGAAATCAAATCATCTGTGCAGCCTCATGGCTATGACACTCACTCAAAAAAAAAAAAAAACAGGGAGGCAAAAAAACGGAGGGGGCAGAGACAGAAACGTGTTTAAAATGCAAGAAAACTCTCCTGTGCCGTTCTCAGGGCTTGAGGATTTGGTGGACGGGGGAGGCAGAGGGCTACGAACGAACAGCCGTCACTCTTCGTGTGCAATTTCATTCATCTAACGAGGCTCTGGAAGCACGCGGGAGAGGAGCGGGGCGATGATAATTGCCTTTAAAGACTGAGGAAGAGAGAAGAGAGGAGCTCAGATAAAAGATACGCACCAAAGAGCACATTAGGACATGGAAGGGGTTGGCAAGACCGCAGAGGCTTCTGGTATAAATAGTCATGAAATAAGAAGTTTCTGCCAAGGATTGAAGTGAAGAAATTCTCTCGGAGGGGCCAGCAGGCCACACCAAATAATCCTTGACTTAGCGTCCCATTCTGAATCCCATATTAGCTACAGAGATTTAAATGTAAATATGCCATTAGGCTGTCATTACAGTGATCAAACTGTGCGCGGCACAGGTCAGGCCCAGCCACTGTTAATTTTGCAGGCAAAAGCTTTTTTTTCCTCCTCTCTTGAAATGTTAATAACTTTCTATTAGTTAATGTACCGTGACTAAAATTCAAATTAGACATAATTTATTTTAATATCTGTGACTAGCTAGCCTGACCATTTAGCAATGGTCTGCAGAAGAATACACGATTGTAAATCGGACTAATTTGCATTGGACGGTTTTAGCACGCCTCGTCTCCCGCTTTTTCGCCGTTGTGATGAATCATCTCTGATCCTTGAGGTACAACTGTTCTTTAGTGAATATCACCAACCGTCACATTTAATATACATCTTTATGAATGCGCGGGGGGAGGGGGAGACTGGAAAATTACCCTGAGGACGACAGACTATTATGTTAAAACGATATCATTTCATATTTGCACTGAAATACGGTCCTAAATTGTAAGATTGAAATGTCACAATTGTTGAAGCTGGTCTTGTTACTTTGTCTCAGGTTTCTGGAATAAGTATTTTTTTTTGCTCATATTTTGGAATAAACTTTAAATATATATATTGAAGATTAATGGAGTACATTTGACAAGAAATTACTATTTCAAAAATTTTTTTTAGTGTACTGAAAATAAAGTTATAACAACTATAGACTGAAACTGAATGAAATTGACATAAAAAAAACTAAGTTAAAGCGCCAAGGAAAAATGCAAAATTGAAAAAAATCTGAATTATTAATTGCACAGTAGTTTAAAAAAATAACTGTAGAAAACTGAATAGAAGGAATGAGGTGAAGCACTGAAGGGGACTGAAAAAATAATTGATTCAAAATACTCTTCCCCATTGCTCTGCTACTGCTCAGAAAAAAACTGCAAAATGAATATATATATATATACACACACACACAAATAATCAAAGCTACAAATCAAAATCTACCTAAAGCCTTAATACATGCATAGTGTGCTCAGATCTTGGTGCGGATATTGGTATTTTTTCCTGAGAGAGAGAAATAAATGAGAGAAAGAGAGTGAGAAAATATGGGCCAAGAAGAGGCCAGCTGATTGGAAACAGCTGGGAAAAAAAGAGGGAGGCCGCCCACTTTAGAAAATCTGGGTGACCTCCGTTGGCATGTGAAAGTGCATCTCTTCAGCTGCCAAACCCAAAGCATGCTGAGAGGAACCCTTGAGCCGCAGTGCAGGATGGTATCAACGGCCTCCCTGTGATAGATTACAGCAAGCAGATGACGTCCCATCTACATTAAAGATGCCATCAAAACTTTAACTAACCTTTTTAAAAGTTATATAACTTTAAATTATATTATATTATTTGATATACATTCACTTAACATTGAGAGAAACTATTTTAAGAAGAAAGTTCTCATGATGTTATTTTAGGGTTCCCACTCTTTTTTAAGCGTTCATTTTCCAGGTTTTTTCCAAGACACTTCCAGGACATTTCAAATTGCATTACAATGAGAATAAAAGACATGGATCACATATTAACGGCCTAAAGTAATATATTCTTCCCTCCAGATGTCTTTAAAAGAAGAAAGAAAAAAAAAAAAACCACACACACACATTATGGCTATGACTTAACTATAAAATAAATAATGCAATAATAATAATAATGTAAATAATCAGTGTAAAAAATAAATACAATTTTGAATAGTAAGAGAAAAAGATACTCTAAAAGTGACACAAAGCATCAGTAGGTGGCAGTAAATACCAGTTGTATTAAGTGAGTCACCAGAGTAATTCTTATTTTACTATTAATTCAAAATGCTTGTTCATTTAAGAATGAAGCAAATCATACGAATGGGTCATTGAATGGCTTTCTCAAAAGATTAATTCAGTTACAAAGCACTCAGCAAGCTGTTTTCATTCGCATAAGAAATACATAAATGTTGTGAAAGAGGAATGAGTTTGTTCTTTGCACGCTGTCTGAAGCATGTCTGTGTGGGTGTGCACAGAAAACATTGAGCAAGTAATGTTGTCAAATTTCTTTTGAAAATTACTTGAGCATGTAAACAAGCAAGACAAAATATGTACAACTGATACATGTTTACTCTGTGATAGTTACATTTTATAACTAATCCACAAACCTGTGCAAACAGTTTCCGTATGGATCACCGAACAACTACGATCTATTTAACCCCTATTAACAAGATTAGGTCTTACCAACTACATTTACTGAAAACATTTGAGTGCTTAATTTCTAGCAAGCACCCGCAACCGCCAACACAAGACAGCGTCACTACGTCACAGCCTGATCACTCATGTGTCAAAACTCGCATTTTCTGTAACTAACATTAACATTAATTGTTTTTGACCATTTGTATGCTGTTCTGCAATGACCAAAGACATTAAAGGAATAATAATAATTTTCCAGGAAAACAATTTTTTTTCCAGGACAATTTGTTTTCTCTTTCATTTTTCATGTGCTTTCCAGGACTGTAAAATTTGTTATTAATTTTCCAGGATTTCCAGGACGTGTGGGAACACTGTTACTTACTGAACGTTCTAAGAAATGTTGCCTTTTTTGTAACCTTTAAATAACATTTGTTAACTATTAACTACGACTTTCACCTAATAAATTCCTCATTTGCTGCCTAGTAGTCAGTAAGATAATTGTTAAGTTTAGGTATTGGGTAGGAGTAGGGATGTAGAATAAGGTCACGTAGAATAAGGCATTGATATGTGCTTAATTAGCACTAAATGGCTAACATGCTATTAATATGCATGCTAATAGGCAACTAATAGGTGTAATCGTAAAATATAGTGTCTTAGAAAAAACACAATGGAACTCCGAGTCAATCACACTTCTGTGAAATCAAACTGCCCACTTAGGAAGAAACACTGATTGACAATCAATTTCCCACGCTGTTGTGCAAATGAAATAGACAACAGGTGGAAATTATTGGCAATTAGCAAGAGAACGTTCTGCTGCCTGGAACATCTTCCAGCATGTGTGGCAGTGGGTCAGTAATGATGTGTGGTGGCATTTCTATGGAGGGACGCACAGCCCTCTACCACTAGAGGTAGCCTGACTGCCATTAGGTACAGAGATGAGATCTTCAGACCCCTTGTGAGACCATATGCCGGTGCGGTTGGCCTTGGATTCCTCCTAACGCAAGACAGTGCTAGACCTCATGTGGCTGGAGTGTGTCAGCAGTTCCTGCAAGAAGACGAAGGCATTGATGCCATGGACTGGCCGGCCCATTCCCCAGACCTGAAACCAACTGAGCACATCTGGGATTATGTCTCACTCCATCCTCCAACCATATATATATATAAACGTTCAGGTAAAGGTATATTTTGGGTAAAACCAGAAGACATCAGTAGAATAGAACTGAAAATTGAATGCCCAGAAAAACAGTGTTTTCATAACTTAAAAAAATACTCTGAGAACATATGTTTGTCAGCTGTGTTATAGAATCATGCTTTGCCTGTAATGTTTTTTCTCTACCTCTTAATGTCCAAAAATATAACAGCTATTTTAAAATTAACCTCTTCAAACTCTTTTAATATTTCCCTCTGACCTAATCAAAATTCATTTAACAGATATTATTGAAATTTTAACCCTCTGTTGTAAACAATTATGAACTTTTCAGATGAACTTGTATACAATATACTGTAGTAACACGGTTCTTTTTGGGGTCAAGCTCAAGGAAAACAGTGCAAGCAAATACAATAAATGCAAACTGGCAGAAGAAGAAACAGGCATAATTCATGCAGCATGCCATAGCACGGAAAAGTTTGTTTTTAATCAGTTCTCATAAGATTAAGAAAAGTCATGAAGTATCAACTAGATCCTTTCATGTTAAATGTGTTTCTGAGATATTAAAAGGACCTTGGCGTCTGTCGGAACCCCTACAGAACATGAGGGTTAACTCATATTGATTGCTCAAATGAATTCAGTGCAGCTGCTCTGACAGTGTGTGAGTTTACTGCTTTAACAAAACAGTATGTCTGTTAAATGATTTTAAGATGTTATGATGGGGAAGCTCGGCTA
The DNA here is from genome assembly GCA_032359395.1 of Enteromius anoplus. Lineage (NCBI taxonomy): Eukaryota > Metazoa > Chordata > Actinopteri > Cypriniformes > Cyprinidae > Enteromius > Enteromius anoplus. The sequence goes on from JAUMHG010000297.1 coordinate 3,859,829, forward strand.
TATAATAGAGGCTATGAAAAGCCCTTTAAATGTCACCTGACAGCTGCAGAATCAGAGTAGAACGTGAACATGCAGCACCAAGTGCAAATACACACACGCAGAAACACTTACAAACACACAAGCTCTACACACTTACAGAAAATAGAAATGACAAAGATCTCAATTCTTTCTCCTACACAGGAATGCAAGAGAATAATGGAGACTCCAATAGTTTAAGAGAAATAGACCTGAGTGAAAAGTCATAGATCTGTATAAATTCAAGTATTTCTCAGTTTAAAGACCAAATTTGTGTGTGTGTGTGTGTGTGTGTGTGTATATTATGCATTATAATTGCCAATATATTGCCAAAAGTATTGGGTCACCCCTTCCAATGAACAGATCTGATTACTTTAGTCATTTCCATAAGTGCAAAAATTATTATTTATGCATATAATGATATTCTAGGGAATCATGTGCTTCTAATTTTATAGTAACTTTTTGGAAAGGACCCTTGTCTATTCTAACATGAAAATGCCTCTGTGTATAAGGCAAGGTTAAAAACAAATCACTAGGCAGGCACTTACAGTAAGGTTCCTAAGAGCACAGTTGTCTCCATAATCCTTAAATGGAAGGTGTTTGGGATGACCAGAAAAAAGGGCTATCAGGGGAGAAGGGCCCTGGTGAGAGAGGTAAAGAAGAACCCAAAGATCACTGTGGAAGATAGAACTTTTTGGCCTTAATTCTAAGCGGTATGTGTGGAGAAAACCAGGCACTGCTTATCATCTGTCCAATACGGTCCCAACAGTGAAGCATGGTGGTGGCAGCATCATGCTGTGGGGGTGTTTTTCAGCTGCAGGGACAGGAAAGATGAATGCAGCCAAGTACAGGGATATCCTGGATAAAAACCTTCTCCAGAGTGCTCAGGACCTCAGACTGGGCCGAAGGTTTCCCTTCCAACAAGACAATGACAATGAAGCACTCATGAATAACTCAGCCAGAGCCCTCACTAAAACTCAATTGAGGATCTCTTGATAGAACCTAAAAATGGCTGTCCACCGACGTTTACCATCCAACTTGACAGAACTGGAGAGGATCCCCAAATCCAGGTGTGAAAAAGTTGTTGCATCTTTCCCATACATTTTAATATATCAATTATTTCAATTGATTTTTTTTTAGAAACACTTCTGCATTTGACAAAAGTGGCACATCTATATACTATATAATCAAATAAACCCAAACACACACTCAAATATGAAAGTGTACTCGCCACCTTTTCTTTCATTACTGTATGTATAATAATAACAACCCACGACTGGCAGAGACAGCGAATGGTCTCCCGTGGATGGAGTCAAAGGCTTTCCACCCCTCCTTCTGTCCGGCCTCAAACGAGCAGTCGAAGCATAGCATGCCCTAGCCTGATCTGCATATGAGTAATATTCATGTTTGATACGCAGCCAACGTGGTCGCCCTCCTCTGTTGATGCACATTTCACAAATCACACTTTGTCACTACCGCGTTTAGCATTTAGGAGGAAGTTCTTTGTATTTTGCAAACGCAGCCTTTCGCCATAACACAAACCTGCACTGATATTAATATTAATGACTATGCTAATGAGCGGGGCTTGATGGGGGGGGCACTTATTCATATTAGATTCATTAATGTAATGAATGCATGGCATTATCAGATACTGCGTTCCAGCGTCCTTGATATGCAAGGAGGGTTTAAAGACCAAACGCACTGAAGGTGTGTCTAAACTAAGCTTATATAACGAACAGGATGGGCTGAATGTAGATTTTCATGAAACACATAATGTTCAAAATTAAACAAAACTATGTTAATTTGCATCGGCCTCCGCCTGTAAGATGAGCTAAACTGCTTACCACCATTCAAAACCCATATCTCTCCAGAAAGGGCCCAAATATGAGGGTGAAACCAATTTAACTAGTGGCCACCAAAGTCGTTAGCAGAGTGATCAGCATTGAGATTCGGCCTGTGTAAGCCTCTTATCAACGGCGCCGTAGAACTCTGCCTCAGTTCTGCATTTCAGAGATATAGCAATACAATAAATTTGACATTTTAAAGCTTTGGCTTTACTTGTTAATTAGAAACTCATTTCAAATTGAACTTAGGGAACTTAATAAGTGCGTATTTGGATCGAGGAGCGTTTCGAGCAGGAAAAAAGGGAGGAGGGGGAAGGGGAAAGATCTGAGCGCCTACTTTCATATGAGATTGACTAAAGGTCTAGAATTCTGGGTCATTTTATTTAACTCCTAATCAAGAGGTATTCCAGGTGGGTTCCTTTTTAAGGTGATTTATGGCTGTCATATTGCAGTTTAATTTCTGTGTGGTATGAATCCATGCTCTTTTCATTTAGCTTAATATCACAGAGCCCGTGCTGCATTATCTCTAACCATTAAACAAAACGTGCACGCAAGTCGGTCTGGTAAATTGACAGAGTCAGGGAGGAAATAGAAATCACGTTTTTGTAGCCGGTGAAGGCCAACGAGCGTGAGGCATTTGGCATGGAGGAGACGCTCGCTGCTTTGCATAATATCCCACTAACAGGCAATTAAATCACTGTCCCTCCTCATCCACAGGTGACTGTGACGTCCCACTTCATGAAATACGATGATAGTCATCTGAACCACTACGAACAGGCTCAAATCTGAGATTTTGCTTCTAAATGTAAAATTAATGAAGCATATACAACGTCTTTTGACTGCTGCCATAGCACATTAAATTGATTTAAGTTACATGAATATTTGAATTGCTTTATAGACCTTTTTATACTTCAGAAATTGGAAACATACAAAAACAAACTGACTTTTGGATGTCCACTTATTTTACCAACAGGATGTTCCAAAAGAAACGTGTGCTGCATTATATGAAAAATGGGTTTTATGTACAAGAAGGAGCTGAAAATTTGGAAGGATTTATAACGTCAACAAAGCGAGTGGTTGTTACATTTCAGTAAAAGAACATTTTTGACACCACATTTGCACTATAAACTCAGTAAGATGCATTTGGAAATAAATAAATAAAAGGAACAAGTTGACCTTTTGTCATGTCCATTGTTAGTTTATTTCCCATTTAAAAAAAAATACATAAATCAAAATAGTCAAAATAGCAATCTGTATATACAGTAGTGATATACATGATAGTGATAAATGGGCGTTATGTATCAGAATGGGGCTTGAAAAGTAGGAGGGATTCATGACGTCAGCAGGCTGGTTCAAAAATGGAGAAAGTCATTACATTTTTGTCAAAGAACAGAACAACGTGCGCTGATAAATTATGCACAATAACACCAGCAACATGCATTAATAAAAAAATAAATAGGGTCGGTGTTGATTTCATGTTGAACTGTTTAAGAATATTTCAGATTAAATGCTTTGGATAATAATAGCATAAGCAGACTGAGCCAAGTGTGCTGAAAAAGACCTAATTAACACAGATCCCTCCTGTAGTTTCTCAAACTGCCATCAGATGTAGCATTGCTGGCCCTGCTACCCCCTCGCAGGGATCATCCCACCCCACAGCGAGGGCCTCTGCATGGGGGGAGCTCCATCATTTTACCTCAGCGCTCCCCACCACCCCTTCACTAATGACTGCTGGAGCCAACCAATCAATCGTGTCTCTATTATAGTATGCCTTTAATATCAGCTAGTGTTATTGTTACAACAGTCAAATCACACAGAAACAATACTTTACCTTTCTACTGGCCTGTTAACAAGTCCAAATTCAATCGACCAGTCAGTGTTTTTACTTCATTTATGCATGAAGGCATAATTAAAAAACAAGGAAGTGAAGCAAATTAATTGAGCACATACTTTTAAAATGGCTCATCTAAATCCAATGCAATGTCAGCAATTTTGTAGAGTGTCATTATAAGGGTGGTTTTATCAGGTATGGATATTCAATGTTTCATTTGATTAAAGGTAACATTATCTTTATTTAAATAAACATAATATCTACCCAGCAGAACATGGAATGTTCTCAGATCTTTGGCTAACGCTCTGGCAAGGTTGTCTTAAAAGTTATAAAAAAAATTAAAAAAAACCACTAAGCGAATGCTCAAAGTTCTCTGGTCTGTAATAATGTTCTCAAAACCTTTGCAAAATAATGTTATTTTTATTATTTTTATGTTTAGTAACTGATTCAGTACATTCAAAAGTAATGTTCCAATAATGTTTGAAATAGTAATGTTTCAGTAATGTAATAGTAAATAGTAATGTAAATAGTAAAAGCTGTAAAAAATTTATGTAACTTAATCGTAAAATTAACAAAATATTCTTGCTTTTTTGATGGGTAGACAGATGAAATATAAATGTAACACTTAATTGATTTTGAAATCATAAGTTTGTGATATTCAAATGTTATATTATGACACACTCCTCTTGGTCATTTAAATAAAAAAAATAAAAATTGGAATATATTTCTATATATGTGTATATAACAACCACTACTAAACTTTTTCATCCCTGTACTCATTACCCCTCTGACAAGTTGCTTGTCATGACTTCAAATAAATGTTTGTTTGATTGTATTGTTTTTTTGTCGCTTTTAAAACAGTGAAGTAGTCACAGAGCTACTTTGTTACTCAGCAATAAAATTACAGTATCTTCCCGCAATGTATGATTAGGGCAAATTGTTAGAAATGGCGGCCTTCATGGAGAGTGAAAAAGTGACTCTCATTCTTAAAGACAGATGGGCGGCACTTCGAAGCCACTGAGCGCTCTGTTTATTTAAAGCCGTGGGATTGTTGGTGAAGGATAATTCTGGTCAGCAGTTGGTACCCGGTTCGAGGGGAAAGGAGGACCACCGCCAGGCGCCTGACAGTGATGGAGCGCGCAAACACATGCGCAGATTCATCTTGTGAGCTGCAGCGGGACCGTGAGCATGAGAGGAGAATGGTTTGTGACCGCACGCAAACACACTGCGTTCAAAACATAGGACTTATAAATGAATATGACTGTGTTATGAATAAAGAACGTTCACTAATATTTAAAATTTGGGGCCGGTAAGATGTTTTTAAAAGAAGTTGCTTATGCCCAAGGAAGCTACATTTACATGACTAGCATATTAAAACAGGAATATTGTGAAATCAGGCTACAGGCGCCATACCCCATTTAGCATGCCCACATCGCAAGCGGGCCCATGGCGACAAAGTTCCAACATAATTATATGTATAGAAATATTAATAATGAAATCTACTTCATGCTGAGAATTTTTACAACAGTGAATAAATCATACAATTTGCTATTTGTTTTATTTGTGTGCTTTAGTTGTCCACCAGTTGCACTGCTGTCAAGCATTTCTGAGGCTGCAGGTTCTAATCCAATTTTTATTATTATTATTTTTTTTTTATTAAAACCAAAGTGGTGTAATCGGCGATGTTATTTTCAGTCAGAACACATTTCACACGGCATGATTTTGAGTCACCGACTCACGCGTCTATTTCAGATCGTGTATTTGATAGTTCACACTGTGTGATTGCCACTCGCGGGAACGCACAACAATTTGCCTGTGATTTCTCAAAACCTGTTGGTGAGCCAAAATCGTGGCTAAAATCGTGCAGTCTGAACTCGGCATAAATATCCGACCCAATCAGCGATTCAAAATCATGCCGTGTGAAATGTGTTCTGACTGAAAATAACATCGGTGATTACTCACAGCCATTGAGAGCAAAATCCAGGGCAGCGGTATTTGGGGGGAGGAGTTACGAAGGTATAGAAGGTAAAAATCCTCCTCTATAATATTCTTTTTGTTGCACATGCGGTGTGAACATAGTATAGCGACTGAATGATCCCACAGATAGTGATGCATTGCGACTACTTCAAAAAATCGTGCAGTCTGAGCTCGGCATAAAGCAGCATTTTGAGATCTTACCATGGAGGTCCAATGCACTGAAGAGTTCAGCTATAACCCTAATCAAATACACCTGAGCATGCTAATCAGTGTCTTAAGGATCATTAGGTGAGTTTTTCCAGGGTTGGAGCTAAACTCTGCAGTGCATTGGACTTCCAGGGTAAGATCTGAGAAACCCGGACCTAAAGTTACAAATAATAGTGCTGGTAATGGCGATCATGTGGTGAATGTTTATCCACCAGCCGAAAAGAAGACATATGCCTACAGTTTTTGGAGAGAACTGCTGAAAGAGTTTGAGTGGCTCTGTATGGTTCAGTCTATTAAAATACATTACACAATTTAAAATATGGAAACTTTTTAGCATTAATATCACACGAAGAGTGTCCAAAAATCTATATCTGACAACCTGTTGATTTTATGCAACAATTCAATAAACAAGACGTTAATTACATTTTAGACAGCATATTTCGTATTCTTGCTTTATTTCGACAGCAAAAAATAACTTCAAACACAGCCACAGCAATGCTTTGATCTCTGAGCAACATGACGGTGTTTCGTTCCTGAATGAATCAACCATTTAAATGATTTGGTTCAGTTGCAGTGACTCACTTACTAACAGTGACTTACTGCCATCTACTGATATTAAAGCGTTTTGTATTCAACATTTTATGTTTACATTATTAAAACATTACGAATGTGTAACTGCAGGTTAAATGTATTTATGTCCTGCATTAAGCAGTGTGTAAATAGATCTAAATGACACTTAAGAAATTCAAAATTGAAAGATGAATTGTGTTGATACTGATTTCATTTGCTCATAACAGTCCAAATGTCTTATTATTCTAGTTGACTGATTAAATATAAGAAAAAATGGCTTTGTTGTAAAATTGTAAAAATGACCATGAAAGGTAACAATCAATTTAAATCTATTGAAAAAATTCTAAGCAAGCCCTGAGCTCAGAGTAAAAATAGTAGTCTTTTGTAAAATTATGTCATTAGTGTCATTTTTTTTATGTGTTTAATCTATTTAATGTGTGCTTGCTTAATAAAATATTCATTTTGTATTACTAATAATTTTTTTTAATACTAACTCAAACTTCTGAAATTCTTCCAAGCCCATATATAATTGGAGCTTAAACATTAAAAATATTCTTCTTTTATCTTCAAAAAAATCAGTTAATTTTAGCATTTACGCTCCCAATCTAATCTCATGCATAGCATACAGGGAACAAGAAATCCCCTGGCCAGTTCATTTCATGCAAATGAAAATTATCTAGCTAATCCCAGTATATGTGGATAAAGTAAACTATTCATTCTCACTTAAAAGCAATGCCTTTTTTGCGGCTTGCTCAGTTTACCTCAAATGAGCTCATTCTAATTAAGTAAATCGAGCAGCAAGCAAAACTAAATTTTTTTGAGTGAAAATGGATTGTTAAGAGTGATACAAACTGACGAACATCACATAATTCATCAAATCCATTGCTAAAATCCACCAACATCTGTGTTGTTGTTTTCCCCATAAAATGATGTCACTTCCTGTAAGACAATTTCAATAGGGAACTGGCCTTTTTTGTTAAAAAGATTTTACAAAAGACAAACAGAGTGGAATTTGGTGTCTGTTTTACACATTTCGGTCACTTGCACACAATTACATAGTAAAAAAATGAGTTGCTGTTAGCCAACAAGCACTACATGTTGGTTCAAAAATTCAACTTCTTGATAAATTGCTAGTTTTTCATTGTTTTATTAGTACTTTCATTTAAAAAAAAAAAGTAGTGATTTAAAATGCACTTTAATTCCAAGATTTCCATCTGCAGAAATATTAAGTATATATTTTATTTAGTATGTTATAGTCACGTTTCATTCACGTTTGTAGGCTACTGCATAGCATAAAATATATGACTACTTATGTCAATCACTGTGAATTCATGCAAACACTGCTGTTTCTGGAGAACAGCACACGAGTTAGGCTTTGAACGTGTGTGTGTGTGTGTGTGTTAACTGATAGAAGTATGTATTTATTTGTGTATTCAAGCTGCCCTCTACTGTTGATTGTCTCAATGACAAGACAAAAGAAGATAACAATAGAGCTCATGAAGACCAGTTGTCTCTCACTGAGCTGTGTGGAGATGAGGAGCACACGGACAGCATCATTACTGACACCTGCATCTGCTCACACCTCCATTCAGCTGTGTACAGCATTCATCTTTTTGAGTAAAAATAGCTGTATAGGGTCGTGCAGGGCTAGTCACAATATATATTTGGGGCAGTCGTGGCCTAATGGATAGGGAGTTGGGCTTGTAACCCAAAGGTCGCAGGTTCGAGGCCCAGGTCCGGCA
>JAUMHG010000297.1:3901747-3919761 GCA_032359395.1 Enteromius anoplus
ATTCACTAACCCCACCTACAATCCCTGCCGGACCTGGGCCTCGAACCTGCGACCTTTGGGTTACAAGCCCAACTCCCCATCCATTAGGCCACGACTGCCCCAAACTAGCATTAATACCTTCTACATCCTCAACAGGCCCTCATAACACAAACATTTAGTACTCTACATTTAGCATTCAGTATAATAATCAGCGTGAATATAATCACAGCACATATTCATAAGTGACACCAGTGGTGTTAAGTGGTGTTATTCAGCAGTTAACGCTAAGAATAAAGCATACAGCGTGCAATACACGCCCCATCCAGCAGGTGGCGGCAGATAAACGCTGAATAAACGGTTGCTGGGCGACGAGGACGCGAAACAGTCCTGCTGCGCATGCGCTGACACATTTCGCTGCTGAAACTCTGTGGAGATAAAAACAACGAATTAGCGACCACATAATTACAGAATCAGCTAAGCGTGACTTTATTTTGTATTCTTAAAAAGACATTTCTATGGCCGGTAAAAAGAAGGAGATCAGTTTACAGGTTTGTCATCAGTATGTGTGACTGAAATCAGATTGTGAATGAGGGGAAAGTGGGTCTGACTGGAGTTGTATAGTTTGTTTACTTTGTAAAATCACTCAAAACTCCCGAAAACTTTTAAATGCAGGTAAATGTCAGTAATGACGATCAATGGAGTGACGTTTTGGCAACCAAAGGCTTAATAGGTGAGTAAGCTAAATCATCCATCCATCCATCTATCCATTTATGTATCTAACAGTTATCTATCTATTAATTTTACTATCAACTGTAAAATAATACAGTTAATATTTTTACCTTTTAAAATAATGAGTTTCTCTTTTAATACATTTTCAAATGGAATTTATTTCTGTGATGAAATGCTGATTTTTCCTCAGTCATTACTCCAGTCTTCAGTGTCACATGATCCTTCAGAAATCATTCTATGTGCTGATTTATTACTAGAATTATCAATGTTGGGAAAATGTTTTGGAAACTGCAAACCTTTTTTCAGGAAGCTATAAAGAACGGCATTTATTAAACATATGGATCTTTTCTAATAATATAAATCCTTGCCATCACGTATTATCAATTTAAGCCATCCCAGCTGAATAAAAGTTTAAATTTTTCTTCCAAATAAATAAAAAAATTAAATATAAAGCAGCACAACAGTTTCCAGCACTGATAATAAATCAGCATATTAGAAAAAAAAAATAAATAAAAAATAAAAAAAAAAAGGATGCACAAGTACACAATCAAAACTTTTGACAAAAACAGAGAAGAAAAGTGAAGAGAAAAGATCAGCAGCTTTTGGTCACACTTAGAGTTTGCTTTGTACACAAAGAAACTGTGAAGCACCGATGTTTTCTGTCTCGTTACTCTCTGCCGGTCTGTATGTCTGGTTTCTTATGTCAGGCAGAGCTGCAGACGTCTGTAAGTGCAGTCTGAGTTCAGCTGTGGTGATTGTTTTGTGTGTGTGTGTGTGTCAGTGTTAGACGTGTACCAGCAGTGGTGCGGACCCTGTCGCCCCGTCGTCAGTCTCTTTAGAAAAATCAAGAATGAGCTGGGAGACGAGCTGCTGCATTTTGCCACGGTAAGATAAGCCGCTCTAGAGATTAGATTGCACACAAACAATCATTCTAAATGTCGACATTTCTGTCACGCCGCCTTATCATCCCTGCAGGCTGAGGCTGATGGGATTGAAGCTCTGGAGAAGTACAGAGGGAAGTGTGAGCCCACCTTTCTGTTTTATGCGGTGGGTCTGAAACCGAATGCAAGTTAAAATAAGCATTCATGGGTACATGTCTCAAAACCTGTTAAGGAAACTAAATCAATGAACAAAAGAAGAAAACATATTTTGCTTATAGGCAAAGATGACTGCAATCAAAATGCATGCATTATTCTCAATCTGCATAATAAACTATTACATTTAAATTAAGCACATTTTACCAGATCTCATTACTGTGATCATGTGATAAAACTATTAATATATTAATTTTATAAATTTATGCCAAAATAAATAGAATACTATTTTAAAAGTTATAAGAGTTTATATGAGTTTAATAAATACATTTTGGCGGAAAAAAAATTATGCTTAATTATGCGGAAATATGGGGAAAAGTAATTAAAATAAATATTTTATTTAATTAAATTTTTTTAATTTCATTTTTTTTTTTTTTTATAAATGTAAACTTCATCAAATCGAATCAAAGCTGTAAAAAAAAAACCTTATGTATAACTTCAGTGGAAAACAGGCTTAATTCTGAAATATGTGATGTATTTCCTGTGAGATGGTGTTCACACCTCATCTGCTACATGTCGTAGGGTGGGCAGCTGGTGTCTGTTCTGAGGGGACCAAACGCTCCTCTCCTGCAGAGGGTGATACAGGAAGAGCTGAGCAAAGAGAAGAACGTCCTAGAACACGGCGCGTCTCGCACGGCGGTGAGTTACTCCACTCTCCTGTCTTCATCAGTACTGTGAGGACGACAGAGAATCCCTGAAGATTTGAGATGAAATCATGGAAATGTAGTCTAGTATGAGGTGCAATCTACATCACAGAAATGACTGCTTGCAGAATAATGCATTCATATTACGCATATTATAAAGGAAAATTTATTCACACATTGAATTACATTACAAATTAAAAATTTTATTAAATAACAATTACATTACAATATTAATTGCCCGTCACTCCATCTCAAATCCTAATTCATCCTGACTTTTACATAATTGATCAATTATTTACTATAATACAGTGTGTGTGTGTGTGTGTGTGTGTATATGTATATACTATATGTACTACACATACACATATATACATATATATTAGTGCTTAATCGTAATTAATCAGTTCCAAAATATGTTTTTGTTTACATTAAAAAATGTGTTTGTACTGGGTTTATTTATTGTGTATATACAGTATAAATACACACAGGATATATTTAGAAAATATTGACAAGTATAAACATATAATATATTTAATATATAAACCTAACATATTTTTCTTAAATATATTTTATATGCATATGTGTGTATTTATATAACACATATACACACACACACACACACACATATATATATATATTTTTTTTATTTTTATTTTTTATTTTTTTTAATAAAAAATGTTTACTTGCCAGGGATTTAAAAAAATATATATATTAAATATAAGTATAATGATTTAATTATTTATAATTTCATTTAATAATATAATTTAATATTGTTATATTATCTTTAAAATATTATACTTCAGAAATAATGTCCCTTTATTGTCAGGGACTTTTTAAAGAAGTAACATAAAAAAAGATTTTTTTTCATGTCACTCCAGGTGACAGATGAAGGTTTGACTGAGGAAGAAGAGGTGAATGATGACATTAAGGATCACCCACATGATGAAGATGTGATCGGTAATGATTTTCCTTTATTTAACGTGATTACTTAAATTGTCCTGTTGGCTGAATTTATCTGCTGTTTTTTTTAGTTCCTGCTAAAAAGTCTTGCACAGTGGCAATAATCAAGCCAGATGTGGTGGCACATGGCAAAGCAGATGAGATTATTATGAAGGTAGGAATCTACCCAAAAATTGAAGTTGTCATGATTTTTCACAGTCAGTCATTTGAAACCTGTATGAAACCTGTACAAGATTAGAACAATAAGAAGGTCAATAAATGATGAAGAACTTACATTTTGCATCATTTTAAGTTCATATGATATGATATATGTGCACATGGATAAACAGCTATGTATATATTATTTCTAGATTCAGGATGCAGGTTTTGTGATTTTGGCCCATGAGGAGAGAACGCTGAGTGAAGCAGAAGCTCAAGACTTCTATCAACACAAAGCTGCAGAGGTAAAATGGAGAAAAAGTCTAAAAATAGCATGTTTTTGAATGTTTTTGCTGATGGTGTATAATGGCAGTATGCCAGTGTGTCATCATGTGAAGTGTGTGTTCTTCCAGCCTTACTTTCAGGAGCTCATCCAGTTTATGTCGAGCGGCCCGTCGCATGTCCTGCTCATTTCTAAGACGGAGGGCTGTGAGGACGTCATCCCAGCCTGGCGGGAATTCATCGGTCCACCGGATATCGAAGAGGCCAGGAATACGCAGCCGGAGAGGTACTTCCTTCCCAGGAAAAGAAATATATAGACTTTATATGGGAGTGACACATAAGCAGTCCCTCTGACATAGGTGCAAATATCAAAAAGTACTATTAATGCACTTATTTTAATAAAAAAATATATAAAATATAAATAAAATGTATATTTAATTGTTTAAAACAGAAATAAAGTAATATCATAGTGAAAAATAAAAACAGTGTATGTAGATGTTCCTAAAAATAATAGTTGTTATTGTTAAATAAAATGAACACTATTAAAACTGGAATACATTTAAGCAGAAGTACAGTACTTAAAATTACTATAAAATTTAAATAAAAATAAAGCTTAAAATATGAAAGGGTGAAGTATAAAAACAAATACTAATTAAACTAACAAAAGCACACAACAAAATTACTAACACTTAAACAGAAAATATAAAAACAGATGCTAATAAAAAATTAAATAGTAATAAATAGTAATAAAAGAAAGTTTCATCTTATTCCATTTTTATATAACAAAAAATAACTTAAAATATTACGACTGACAATTACAATATTACTTTCAGGAGCTAATTTAAAATATGAATAAATAACATATACTATAATAGTATGTAATTAGTACTAAAATCTTAAAATCTATATAATATAAAATTTTAATTTTATTTAATTGTCATTTATATATATATATACATAATCATTTATTTTAAATATGATTTAATAAATTATAATACATGAAACTAAATCTTGTTTTTCTTTTTAAACAAGTTATTAATAATAAAAATATGAAATTCTCATATTAAAATAAAACTTTCTGTAAAACTCTCAAAATATATAGTTGTGCCAGTCATACATAATAGCATAGTTTCTCTGCTTTGGTCTAACGTAGAGATTCCCTGATGTGTTTATAATGTCATTTTGTAATTAAATCTAATCTTAAAGTGATATGCGGGCGTTGTGTTGTCGTTCCATATTGTGCTCACAGATTTGAGCTCTAACAGTTATAGCACAACACTTCCTGTGTGGACTCCTGCCTCCCTCCCTCTGCCCTGGCCGAGAACCAGCAGTGAGACCATCTGCTCCTCTCTTTCTCTGCTTCTCCACCCTTCCATCCATCCATCCATCCTTCCTTCCTTCCCCGCTCTCCTCTCCTCACTGGCCGCTCTGTGTTCTTCAGCTTGCGGGCTCAGTACGGCACCGAGACTCTTTTGAACGCTCTACACGGCAGCAGCGACAGCGAGCAGGCCAGCAGGGAGCTGGCGTTCTTCTTCCCCCACTTCAGGATGGCGATGGCGGGCTCGGGCTCGGAGCGGGCCGGGCCGGAACAGGAGCATGTGGAGAGGACGCTGGCGCTCATCCGCCCAGACGCTGCCAGGGAAAACAGAGGCATGTGCCAACATTACGTTCACACGCACAGACAGATACTCCTGCTTTCAATGAGTGCTTTAAATTAAAGTTTGGACACACTTGATTCAAACCGTTGCTCATCAACCATCGCTACATATATCGACATATATCATTCCCATGCATTTCAGTCTTATTTAGTGAGTATTGTTATATTAAAGTATTATAATTTGTATTAATTCTTCAAATATTTATACATTTTTATGCATAATATTTTATATAAATATCATGATTTAAGCTTTTTTATTTTCCAGTTTTTTAGTATAGGTTTTTTATGTGCTTTTTTTAAAAAAAGAATATTTTTCTCTTTGGCTTTATTTACATATTAGCATTATTCTAACATTAGTTATATGCTATTTTAATTTAAATAAAATATCTATTTATTAGATTTTTTATACATTTTAATGTTATAAGCTAATTTTAGTATATTTTTGTTTTAATTTTTGTTTTATTTCAGTGCCATTTTAATATTACAGTAAATGCTATTTTAAATTGTATTGATAAAATATTTATTATCACTTTATTTGAAATATATTTTACATAAATACTAATGTTTCAAGCATTTATATTGAATTTTCAGTTTTTATTTAAAGCTTAGTTTAAGCTTGAAGTGCTTTTACCATTTTTAATAGATTTTCTATTTAGCATTATTTTATTTCAGTGTTAATTTAGTAAATTTTTTATGGCATTATAATTTATATTCCTTCATAAAATAAAAACTAAATACATAATACTAAATAAATACTAAAATACTATTTTAAAAATAAATAAATAAAAAAAAATACTTATTTTATTTCCATTATTTTTATTTCTATTTAGCTTCAGTTTTAGCAACATTTGTAATTTTTCTTTTAAACGTTTTCATGCAGTGTGTTATTTCAGTTTTATGTCAATGAACTGAAACAAGTTTTTGTGCACGTTAACAATTACAAGACTGTTCCGTTTATGTTCATTTGTAGCTTTGAGGACTTTACTGTTATTCCCCAGTGTGTGAAACACTCATGATAAAGAAGGAGTAGATGTGTCCAGTGATTCAGGTGCTAGAGCAGGGTGATTCAGCTGGAGGGAGTAAAGTGTAGATGTGTTTGTAGAGGAGATTCTGGGCCGGATCCATGAAGCAGGATTCACAGTAGCCATGCAGAGAGAGGTCATGCTGTCTGAGGATCAGGTCAGGCAGTTCTACAGCCATCATCTGAAGCAGGAATACTTCCCCAGCCTGCTGGAGAGCATGACCAGGTGAGCCATCGCATTCATCACACATCTGAGGCTGCACCGAATCAAGAGGTTAATTACTTAAAACAGCAGCAACTGTGATGTTATAAAACATGCCAATTTTCAACATATACAGTGCAAGCATGCACAATTAATAATCAGTTGAATTATCGCCAAGCAATGTAGCTTATGTCATTTTATACTGGTTCCAGAACCTCCTGTCGATCCAAACCTGTAGGAATTTCTTAAAATAACTCAGTAAAATGTGCAATAAAGAAAAAAAAGTAATTTATATCTTATATAGTTAATTGCATGAAAACACTGTGTATGATGTAAAGCCAGAAGACTTCCTGTACAGCGTGCAATAAAGAGTCTCTGCTGTGGTTCGCAGCGGGCCTGTGTTAGCATTAGCGCTAGTGAAAGAGCGAGCCGTGGAACACTGGAGGAACATCCTGGGACCCAAAGACCCCATCCAGGCTAAGAATGAGCAACCTGCCAGGTAAACTGAGGTTTATAATAGTCAGTTCAGTGTGTTATGTATAATAGATGTGATTAATGTTCATGTGTTTCTGATGCAGTCTGCGAGCCCAGTTTTCCTGCGAGAGCTCCAGCGTTAATCAGCTTCACGGTAGCGGAAGCTCAGAGGAGGCGGAGAGGGAGATCGGCTTTTTCTTCCCACCGGAGGACACGCTCGCCCTCATCAAACCAGACACTGAACACAAGGGTATCATATCAGCAGTTACCCCGATCTCAGAGCTAAGAGAGGAGAGGGATATGAGCTGTGTGTTTGAGCTGTGCAGCTCTTAAAACAACTAGATCACAGCAGTGCTGACACAATGGCAGAAGACCTAAAGTCCAGAAATCTTTTAAGTGACATTATTGTCACTTTTTGGTCAATTTAGTGCTGGTTAATCTCTTGCTTTATTGAAATCTTGACCGCAGGCTCACAAAGGCAGTGTATATGAAACTAAAATGTATATAAGAAGAAACGTACTGTTTATTTGGCTTGCTTCTGCTCACTTCAGAGGAAATCCTGAAAGAGATTCAGGCCAGAGGATTCACCATCTCCCATCTGAAGGACACGGTCCTGTCCAGACAGATGGCAGAAGAGTTTTATAAAGAGCACCGGGACAAACCCTTCTTCGGTCAGCTGGTGGATTACATGTGTCGGTCAGTTCAGCATCAAACAATGACTTTACTGAGCTGGGAGGCTTCATGCAGAACACATGTAAGATAAAGCGTGGTTTATTTCTCTGCAGCGGCCCGTGTACGATGATGGTTCTGGCGAAGGAGAACGCGGTGGAGGAGTGGAGGGCGGCCATGGGTCCCACGGACCCCAGCGAGGCGAGACGAGCGGCCCCGGGGTCTCTGAGAGCGCGCTTCGCTAAAGACATGCTGGAGAACGCCGTCCACGGATCCTCCAACACTCAACACGCTCAGCAGAAGATTCAGTTCCTCTTCGGAGACATCAGCTCTGAGAGCATGATCATCGACGGAGCCGCTTCTCCTGCACTAGGTGCATCCTCCATCCGTAAAGACGAATGCTCAGAACAAAATCAAAAACACGTTTTCATCCGGGGATAAATGCACTTTATATTTACATTACACAGTCATGGCCAAAAATATCGGCAAAATGTCCCAAATGCACGTTGGACACAATTATTGGCACCCCTAGAAATTCTTACGAGTAAGATTTCTCTGAAATTGATTTATATTCACAATTTTGAGGTTGCGACCAGCAGGGCTCGGAGTCCGCCGAGCTCCCGGCTCGCTCCCCGGACAGCACGCCAAATTTGCTTACTCATTTATTTGCTCATTTTGAATGAAGAATTGCGAATTTGTGAAAGCCATGTTATAAATTCAATTTGTAGAAGGGCAAATTAGATCTTTACATATATAAAGATATAAATAGATATTTAAGAATAACATTTAATGAATGTCCTGCTATCTACAGAAACAGAGGAAAGCTTTGCAGAGCTCAAGAACCTACAAGCTTCAAGATCTCCATCATATGATGACCTGAAGAACCAGACAGAGCCGAGCTCAACAGGTTCAGAACTGAGCAAACTAGTCTACTCTAAATATATAATATTTAACCTCTTATGGAATAAAAACAAAAGATTTACGCTCAAGGGTTTCTTTCATCCAGGGTCATCCAAGAGCTGATGGATAAATAATAATTAACTGATATATATAATATAGCCTCCAAATGTACTTTTTTACTCGCATGTAAACACAAAAGCATTCAGGATTCCCCCTCCTCTCCACATCCAGAGGGAGCAGAAATGAAGGCTGAGACGACAGAGAGTTTCCCAGCATCCTCTGATGAGAACGAAGCGCTAGAGACATCCAGCCCTCAGGACACAGGTCTGTATCTCACTGAACATTCAGACAGGAGACTAAATCAGCTGGGAACGTTTATAAAATCAAAGTGAACCTACATCACAGTCATCACAGGCTCTGCTGAGTTTTTTATGATCCTAGGTAATAATTATGCTCCTGTTTTTTGCTGAAACGATTATACACTACATCAGTCCTGTCACCTATTGTAAAGAAACAGATTTTCAGATTATTGCACTCATTTTTTATAGGTCCTATTAATAGCCATGAAAAACACAACGGCTTATGCATTTAATACACAAACGAACACGGTCGGATTTCTTTAGGAGTATGCGATCTGATGGTGCTGATGCAGGTACAGCAGGGACAACTGAAAAACATGGAAGAAGCATTCAAGTGTAAATGAAAGATTAATCATTTCTTGGTGAACTAGCTTTTATTTTATTTCTCCTCTGAAACTGTTTTGTCTCATGTCTTAAGATTCAGTGATCTGTTAGACAAACATAACATTAATCACACAATCGATGTTGTACTGGATTTACAAATAAACTTTATTTAGAGTTTGTCTTCTGTATTTCAGGAAGATAGGTGAGATCTGCATAATCATCTGTCGAAGACGTAAAGGGGTAAAGGTAAAGAGGTTACATTTATGGGAACCAGTAATGCTGTAATTAAAAACACTGTAATCTCTTGAAATTTGATATTGATTTGCAAGTGACGATATTGGAGTCATTTTTGTATACTTATCTGTTGTTTTTGTTAGTTTCGATTTTTGACTAAATAAAAACAAACACTAAATTGATGACTAGCTGAAATAAAATATGTTTATTTAAAGCAAGTTTTTGATGCTCATTTCAGTTATGGATGAGCTGCATGTAAGACATGACGATACATATTTTTTGTGTTCTCCAGGCGTCTGTAAATCAGCCCAGGATATCTTCAAACATCTTGTATGAATCATTTACATCCTCTTGTGAATTAAAGGCTCGGAAAACACTTGTTGTTGTTTTTTTTTTTACTTTTTTAATAGTTAGCGAAAGGCTGATCAGTTTGGTTGAAACAGACAACCGTCTCAATCATTTTTAGGCTTTATTTAGTTATTTCTTTTTATCACAAAAAATAAAAAAAGTCCAGTGATTGGTTTTCATCGCAATTGTGTGTTTTAAAGCAACAATTTGCATTCTTACTGATCTTGATCAAATAAAGCAAGCATCTCCTCCTCATCGAAGGACCTCTGGAACATCTCGGTGATGGTTAGCTGATGAGGATCCTGACAAACACGAGGAGAAAAAAAGCTCAGTTTAAATTGGTTTTAGATGTATTCTAAAGTGTGCATTCAGTAAAAGGAATAAAGGTGCGCTGAAGTCCACTGAAGGGTTTCTATCAATGGTTGAATTGGATTCATTTTTTAATACTGGATACTAACCTTGCTGTGAAAGCTGGCAGATTCTGCCTTCTCTGAAATATTGGATTCAGACAAACCGACCTGCTCCAAAACATTCATCTTCTCCTGTATCATGGGCCTGAGAAACACAAGCACACAGTATAAAACTGAGACGAGAAACAAGGCAGAACAGCACATAAAGCATGAGGAAAACACAACAGAAATGGACAAACAGATGCAGAAACTTTAACTAAACTTAGAATATTAAAATAATAAAATCATTTACTAATAAAAAAACTTTTATTACCTTGTTATTTATGTAACTACTGAGGGTATAAACAGCAATTTAAAAATCGTTAAATTAAAAGTTGAACAGTTACTGCATCTAATACATTTTATAATAATAATTATATATATATATAGTCATTATATAAGCATTAGATAACATGTGACCCTGGAGTCATGAGTTGGATATATTTGTAGCAATAGCTAACAATGCATTCTATTGGTTAAAATTATATTTTTTTCCTTTATGCCAAAAAACATTAGGATATTAGGTAAAGATCATGTCCCATGGAGATATTGTGTGCATTTCTTACCAATAACTAACATGCACTGCTAAGTACCACACTCAACTTTAAACGGCAATTTTCTCAATAATTAGTTTTTCAAATAGTTGCATCTCCGGCCAAATATTATTCAATCCTAACAAACCATACATCAAAAAAACGTATTTATTTATATTTTTATATGATGCCTAAACCTCATACACACACACACACACACACATATATATATATATATGATTATATGATACATTCATGATCATATATATAGTATTGCAAAATTCTAAAGCCAAAAAAAAAAAACTATGTGCAAAAATTCCCTTGCACCGCCTGCTCCAGGTCTGAAGAACAGAACAGAATAATTCCCTGATATCTGCAGGTTTCTCCTGAGCTTGCTCTCACCAAAGATAATCGTCCGCTGTGCCTTTAGCGACCAGGTAATGAATGTCCACATTACTGGTCTGTCCAATCCTGTGTACACGGTCCTCCGCTTGAATCAGGACCTGAAAGAAATAAACAACTTTCACAAGTGTTCTGGCAGCACTCCCCGTATCAATTATCCTTATTAAGTCATTTTTCCTGAACTCAGATGAAAGCTTGTTCCAGACTGAATTACTCTGCTGATTCATGGGAATGAGTCTCTACAGGTAGAGATTACGCTACACAAACTAAAGCAAAAAAGAGCTGTGTTATCATACACTAAAAGCTGAATTTCTCATGCTTATTTATGTTGAAAAAAGTGTCTAAAAAATAAAAGTACAACTAAATAAAAACAATCCTTCACAGAAATTACCCTTAAAGTTAATTAGTGAAATGTATTATTTATAATGTATAGCTGATTTATATATATATATATATATATATTTTAAATAAAAAAAAAAAGAATGAATGATTAATTGAATATTTCAGAGCATGTCTGTGTCAGATCTGGAGATCAGAGTTTTGGGTTAGGAGTGGGAAGCCTGAAGACGTATGTGACTCACTCCGGGGTTCCAGAAGAGCTCGGCGAACACCACGAGGTCAGCCGAGTGCAGCGTGAGCCCCATGTTAGCGGCGGTGATGGACAGAACAGCCACGCAGCTCCTCTGTGACGACTGGAAGCGCTCACACAGCTGCTGCCGCTCCGCTGACGCCGTCGAGCCGTCGATACGAATGTAACTGATTCCCTGCACAACATACCACATAACATAATAATAAATAATACACCAAACTAAAACACACCATAGACTACAGAAATGAAGGCATCACATCATATGTGTGACCCTGGACCACAAAATTGAGATTTAAACATTATCGGAAAGCTTTTAATTTATGCATGTAATTTTACAACAGGACAATATTTAGCAGAGATACAACTATTTGAAAATCTGGAATCTGTGCGGGGCCACAAAAACTAAAAACACTGAGAAAAAAAACCTTTAAAGCTCTCCAAATGAAAGTTTATTTATATCAACGGTAGAAAATTGATTAAATATCATCATGGAACAGGATCTTCATATAATATCCTAATGATTTTTGGCGCATATAATGTATTGTTGGCTACTGCTACAAATGTGCATTTGCATAGCATGATTGATAGAGAAGAGCATTGCTGCGGTTTTTAGTCATTATTAAATACAATTGAAGAACCATTACTAAAAATAACATAAAATCAGCAATAGCTGATATGACCCTCTTATACTGGGTAGCTCATATTTTATCTAATGTAACTTTTCCTTTGGGTTTTCAAAATAAGCGTTTTGAATTCATTTGTAAATCATTAATGTCTGCAGATTCGTTTGAGAAAGAATGCTAGATTTCTATATAGAGAAACAGACCGATTTGCACAGACCTGCTCACCGAGCTGTTTGGTTATACTGTCCAGCACCAGTCTATGATGAGCAAACACCAGAAACTTCTCTCGGCCACACTCCAGCATGTCTGAGATGTACTCCCTGAGAAACAGAGACAACCAGACTTACATCAGTAACTGATCCAACATTACAATGTTGCTCCTGTTACTAGTATGTGTGGTGTATAGTGATGAACGTACACGATGGCTCTGATCTTGGCCTCTGCTGTGTGGTTGAAGAAAACCAGGAGAGCTTCCTTCTCTTGTGACTTCTGCACATCAACACAGAACAGCTCTGGTACAGTAACAGGCAGGAAGACACTAATTCTGTCATTAATGCTCATCCCAAACCTATATGCTGTTATTTATTGACGTGGAACACAGAGAAATTCTATATATGTGTTTGCGCTCACGTTGTGGTATCCTTTGGCGAGTTCTTTGGCAGCGGCATTCAGAGCAGCTTTGGTGCGAGAGTTGATGCCGTCCGTCGTGACTGTAACCACCTTACGCTGTTTGGCGGGGAGCTGAGAGAGCACCTCTGATTTGAGACGGCGGAGCATCAGAGACTCCTCTAACAGCAGCTTCAGTTCACTCAGATTAGAGGAGCCGGAGTAATCCCAGCCCCACGGCAGCTGCGCACACACACCACTTTCACACTTATTACTGCTTTTCATAGACAGTTTTCTGATAAACATTGCTGTGCTTGTTCGTAGGGATGCACAACTTGAAACTATTTGATTAATTATCAATATGGCTATTACTAATAATAATTCAAATTACATTTCTCAGATGAAAGCTTGTTCCAGACTGAATTACTCTGCTGATTCATGGGAATGAGTCTGGCAGTCTAACATCTCTACAGGTAGAGATTACACAATACAAGTGAAAAAGAGCTGTGTTATTATGCACTAAAACCTGAATTTATTATGTTTATTTATTTTAAAAAGTGTCTCAAAAATAAAAGTACAACTGAAAAAAGAAATCCTTCACACAAAATGATCTTAAACTTAATTAGTAATTTATATATATATATATATAATTTATTTTATTACTAATAATAAATAAAATTACATTTATAATATATATTTAACATAAATAACATTTTAAATTATATAAAAAATATTACTGGAAATAATTTCTGGTAATATTTCACTGTAAAAGTGAGTATGAAAAATAATATTGTAAAATAATTATTTTGATGATATTGTTTTTGCTGCATATATTATATTATATTAACTGCAAAACTATTTGGTGAAATTATTATTATTTTTTTTTATGTATGTATGTATCATTTTGCTTTTACTGATAAAAGATAAAAAATTGCAACTGCCATTCAAAAAACGTCAGCTTGTTTGCAGTGATGCAGTTTCATGAATGTTGCGTAACAATAACAACAATAATAATAATATTTTTAGTCTTCTAAAATATTACAAAAATATGACTGTTGTTATATTTTTATTTAAAAACGCTTTAAAAAAGTATATTAAATAAAAATGTAAATAATAAGATAATAATAATATGCATTTTATTTTACATAACAGAAAAATAATTATACAACTAATATTTATGGCTTTCTTAAAACCAACTTTAAAGCTGGTACCTAAATGCATGTTAAAATGTCTCAAACTCAGAGGAGCTGCCGAGATGGAGTTTGTGAACCGAGTCACATTAAGACCAAGAGATCAAGAGACGTTCACATGGAAATCGGTCCCACTCTTCACTGTGAAACATGCAGATGATATATTTGTACATTTCAATTGCACTACATCACATCACAATTTGAGATTCAGTTAAGCGTGCAGCACTACACCGGACACTTGTACAGGTGGACGTACCTGTTTAGCATCACAGTAACGTGTGCCGAAGTCATGGAAACGTGGAAACAGAGAAGGCCTCACAGCCAGGATCTGAGTGTAGAGCTCGGCAGGTCTGGACATGGCAGGCGTTCCCGACAGCAGGATCACTCTCTTAGCGGTCTATTAGCACCACACAGACATTTCATTAGCAGCAGCAGAGACAACCAAACAACCAGGCTTCTCACATGAGTTTTCTATGAGCTGAGCTGCATGTACGGGATCAGCTAAAGACAAAAATTAAAGACAACCTCAACCACCCTGCAAAACAAAAACCAGACTGATAGAAAAAAGGATCTTATTTCTGAAAAACCTTAGGCTTTAATGGTTTTCTGGGTAACATTTCCCAGCAACGCTTTTTAGTTTGGCAGCACAGTAAATGTTTGCAGACAAGACGTCAAACTTTAGTAACACAGGATAGGACAAACTAAACAGGGTTTAAACTTCAACGCTATGAACGATGCCTGAATCAGCAAACCTTCAACAGAGGAAGAGCCGCCCGACAGCGAGCTGTTTTCATGTTCTTAAGGAAGTGAGACTCGTCCTGTAAACAAACAAACAAACAAACAAAAGAGAATTCAATTCACATCCTGCAACCGTGATATCTGAAGGTTATACACTGCTAGGTGGGATGTAACTAATCTTTTTGTCTTGAAAGAAGTCTGTTTTGTTCATCAAAGCTGCATTTATTTAATTAAAAATATTGTAAAATATTATTATAATTTAAATGAACTGTTTTTTATGTGAATGTGTTAAAATGTAATTTATTTCCGTGATCAAAGCTGAATTAACTCCAGCCTTCAGGGTCACATGATCTTTCAGAAATCACTCTAAGTTGCCGCTCAAGAAACATCTTGAAAAGTTGTGCTGCTTCATATTTTTGTGGAAACCATGATACATTCGATTTTTCATAATTCTTCGAAGAACTGAAAAAGCAATCCTCTATAATATTATAAATCTCTTTGCTGTCACTTTTGATCAATTTAATGCTTCCTTACTGGATAAAAATATGAATTAAAATGAATTAAGTATGTATCTTAACGATCCCTTTTTCTTACTGTGGCACAAAATAAGTGAATTTTATGCTTGCATATAAAACTTAAGTCAGTAATTATTCTATTCCATACCGAGAGAGCATGCTGTGAGCATTTCAATATTTTAAATAATGTATTTGAAATAAGTAAAGTGAAGAAAATGGGACTGCACGGCACACACGACATCACAAACTAGTGACACAAAACATTAGACTGTCATACACAAATGCACAAGCTCTTATCGGAGTAAGTTGCTAATGCAGTGAGTAAGTGGGAAGTTTGCATGCTCTCACCATAATGATGACGCTGAAAGGGCTGGACGGCTGCTGTTTGTCCATCTTGTTGAGCAGGTCGTAGCTGATGATGTTAATGAGGCCGGAGCGAAGGCTGTCCTTGCCTGTAACCACCACGTTAATGCTGTCGGCTCTGACGGATGGCAGCCATCGGCGGAAAGCCTGAGGGAAAAGAGCGAGAATCGTCTTTCAAGCTCTTTTGAGGAAAGTTGAGTCGTGTGACTGAAGCTTGCAGAGGAACGCTGGAAAACTATTTCTCTTTAAACTTTAAAATACACCCTCATGAATCCCCGCCGGGAAAGAAGACGGGAATGTGTCTTTCCTCAAGGGTGCAGAGATGGAAAATATGAATTAATAAATCGGATTTCACATCATGTAGCCATTAAATAAAAAATTAAAATACAAAAGCTGGCAACTGGTGCTTTTTAAGAGGGAAAAAACCCACAGGTGCCATTAATTTTCTATAGCAAAATACGTGCCAAAAAATCTATTTATTTGTATATTTTATGACAAAAGATTAAACCAATGGCGGTAATAGAGACCTACTTGACCCCGTCTCTCTGGAAGGTCATGAGGCTGTGTGTGAGCCGTGAGCTTTATAAACTACCAATTACATTACTGAAAAAGATTTAAAGAGACAATTTACCAAAGACCAACAACTATTTTTACGGAAAAAAAAAAAAGGTTCATTTTAAGCATTAAGTTACTCAAACAGCAAGAAAGGGTTTTCTAATTCGCTTTTCTAATCATCTAACATACTGAAATGCAGGAAAACATGTGGCTGTCAATTTCTTTATTTAAAAGTCACAAAAATATAGTTAATTCTAAATCTCAGCATAAAAATGGTTTTGGTATCAATATTATCAAAGGTTTGATGTCTTTTTGAAAGAAACTAATACTTTTATTCAACAAAGATGCATTGATTTGATCAAACATGACATTCAAACATTCAAATAAATGCTATTCTTTGAAACGTTTTGCTCATCCAAGAGTCCTGAAAGAAATGCATCATGGTTTTTACAAAAATGATACAGTTCCTTTCTAGCACTGACACTGATCAGAAATGTTTCTAGAGCAGCATCTCAGAATATTGTGATTTCTGACGGATCATGTGACACTGAAGACTGGAGTGATGATGCTGAAAACTTTACAGTGCATTCAAATAGAAAACATTTGCTTCAAATTTTAATATGCCACTGTTTTTGATCAAATAAATCCAGCCTTTTTGAGCAAAAACATTTCAAAAGTCGTACTGACCCCAAGCTTTTGAATGGCGGCATAGGTGTGTGACATGTCTGTCTAAAAATAAGTGTGCGTACAGTACCTCAGCCCATGTGAAGCGCACCGAGGACGGAGCGACCACCAGCAGAGGCCACTCACTCTTGTAGTAGGCAGCGATGCAGATGGCCTGAACCGTCTTTCCCAGACCCATATCATCAGCCAGCAGCAAACGGCCCTCTCTGGACACTGCAAAACTGACACATCATCAAACGTCACATTATTTTTGCATTCAGGCACTATAAGAACGTGACTTAAACTGAACTCAAAGTTTGTGTGTTCATCAGTTCATGCATTTCCTGGGCATTCCTGCAGACTTCTTGCGGCGCGGGAACACATTTCCGAATAAAACGCCGAAGCGGTCAGTAACTCAGGTGTAATTGAAATGGGAGTGGTCGGTCTAACAATATAGTGTTCCCGATGTTTTTCCGGAACAGCATATCTTTGATTTCCTCATTCTTATTGAGCACCGTTACAGCCAGAGCTCACGACTGTTGCACATGCTGAGCGCATGGACCAGTGTTTATGCACGTAAAAAGAGCTTCTCAGAGTGGCAGTGTCTCTCAGAAGCCAAGATGGGTAGAGGATCACCAATTCCCACAATGTTGCTCAGAAAGATAGTGGAGCAATATCAGAAAGGTGTTACCCCTTAGAAAAATGGCAAAGACTTTGCAGTTATCATCATCAACTGTGCATAACATCATCCGAAGATTCAGAGAATCTGGAACA
>JAUMHG010000297.1:3921482-3934336 GCA_032359395.1 Enteromius anoplus
ATAAATCAGCAAAAATGTCAACAATTCTGTGTTTTTCTGTCAATATGGGGTGCTGTGTGTACATTAATGAGGAAAAAACAAGAACTTAAATGATTTTAGTAAATGGCTGCAATATAACAAAGTGAAAAATGTAAGGGGGTCTGAATACTTTCCGTACCCACTGTAAATCGGTATATATATATATATATATATATATTAAATAATAATGATAATAACGCATTTTGTTTTAAATGATTTGATGTTTTTGTGTGGTTTAACTAAAAAAGAAGTTGTTTCACAACCCGCTCTGAGGTTCTGATCTAAATTAAAAGATTCACAAACCCGCTCCTAAAGTCCTGACTTAAAACTATTTTTATCTGCTAGTGTAAAATACTAGTGTTCTGATCATTCTGGCCACCACTGTATTAAACGCACCATAATTTTTGGATGGCATTTTCTTGAAGGTTTCAATAACGTCGCCCTGGTATCCAATATCCACCTCCATCCGACAGCGAGACACTAAAACGCACTTCCCCTTTACTGTGGCACCTGGTTTCTGCCAACCCTGACAGAGCCTCATGAGAGCTGCCAGGGCTGCCGCGTCTTTGGGTCGACTGGTGGACGCTGAAATATTCAGCCCTTCCATCCCATCCAGAGGTTTGAGAGAGACCGAGGAGAGACTCGCTGCCTGCTCCACTGAAACACAAGCAAACTCCATTACATCGTGTGCTGTAGCAAACAGATGTATTTTGCATACAATTACTGCTCGAGTATGTTAAGTATTATTCATGACGACATACTCAGCATCTGGTAGTCCTCAAGGCTGAAGTTCCACATCCTTGTAGCAGGATCTGTAAAAAAAAGACCAATCCATAAATATAATAGGCCAGCAGCTGTTACAATTTTAAAGTTTGCTAAAAATGAACTCACACTCAGGCCATCCAAGACCAGAGGTGTTTGTTGCTTCATGTGAACAGATTTGGAGAAATGTAGCATTACTTGTTCACCAATAGTTCCTTTGCAGTGAGTGTGTGCCGTTACAGTTTGTTTCGTACAAACACAGCTTGGATGGACTGGACTCAATCCGACAGCACCCATTCACTGCATCCATTGGTGAGCAAGTGACGCAAAGCTACATTTCTCCAAACCTGAGGAAGAAACAAACTCATTCACGTGTTGTTTATATATACCCAGTATAATTCCTATAGCAGATACGGTGTCTGTGCTCACCATAGTTCTTGGAGGGAATGCTTTTGAATACAGTGATGAGGTCCGCATGGTAGCCGACCTCCACTCTGAAGCGATTTTCTGAGTGTGACATGCATTTCCCTTTCGTGGTCACCACTGGCTTCTTTGCAGGGACACTTCCTCCCGCTTCAGGAGGTTTAGCTGGCCGCTTTTCTCCTGTAGTCGGTTTGCTTGACTGTCCATAAAAGTTATGAGGTGCTGAAGAAGTATTGGACGTTGGAGGTGCTGTCTTTGTACAGGGTCCTTTGGCCTCTACGAGCGGAGTCTGCAAAGATAAGGCAAAGAACCATTATATTACTTGTTGTACTATATACACTTGCATATATACCCAACTAAATATCTTACTGGCCCCAAATCTTTGAACGGTGGTGTATATACATGCACAAACACACATTATATTACACACACTACTACATGAATAATGCTTGTATAAACACTTTTTAAAATAAAATATTAACTTAAAACTACAGAATATTTCAAAACAGAATTATCCAATAACAAGGCTGTATGGCATTCATATTGATGATGCTTGGTTTGGTTGTCGTCAACTGTTTAGTGCTTGACAGAAAATCAGACATTCTGATATGTGATTATTTTAAAGTTAAATAGAAATAAGACAGTAATTGAAATCAAAATCAATCAGTCTCAGTTGGATGATTTTTTACATAGGCTATTTTTTTTTTTAAATAAAAAATAAGATTTTTACTAGCAAACAAGTCTACATTATATAATGCATGTAGTATACAGTGGTATGTAGTGAATATGTAACAAAGCAATGTTTGATCATTTTGAGGTCTTAGAAATTAATCAAATATGATACAGTAAGCCTTTTAGGATTAATAAAATAATATATATATATATATATACACACACACACACTTTTTTTTTTTACAGATGAAAGAGTACAGTGCAATTTAAAAAAGGCAATTATGTGTATTATTAACTATGTGTAAATGAAACCATTTGAACTTATTTCCTGAGTATTTCCATTTTCTACACCCTTGTACATTAATGGAATTTATTCAGCTTTCAGATGATCCTTATGAGTGGTCCAGGGTCACTTATGTCAGTAATATTAATTGTAACGTTAGTAGTTATTTCCTGACTGACTCTTTAATAGTTCCTAACAGATCGAAAAACCCAATACGTTCTGCACATTGACTATCTTACACTTAAACATGAAAACCACCTATTTCAGAGTAGTCTAGGTGCCCACCTGTCTTGCTCCTTGACCAGGGGCCCCTGGGTGAGCCCGATCAGACGCAAACAGCTGGCTGTTCTTAGCGGACTCTGTAGAGGGGGGCTGTGTTTTGTTTTGGGCAGATCCAGGGGTCAGTTGAGCCTGTTTCTCGGCTCTTCTGGCCAGAGCTCGCTGTCTGTTCTCTTCGATCCTCCGCTGCTGTTCTGGAGTCAGACTCGCAGACATCACTGCTATTAGCATTAACAACCGAGCCCTTCCTAACACGAAGAGTAGCAAAACACACACATGTCCTGCTTTAAACGTTCACATATTTACATATATGAACGTGCTGCATTACAGCATAGCACAGAAGCTAAAAATCCGGCAAAGATCTCGTTGTTTACAGTATTTTGAGCAGCTAATTTGTCGCTTTTAAAAGCTGTCAGAGTCCACAGTTTAACAGTCGAAACAAGTTATTAGATTAAAATACGAGTGATCTCATGTTTCATTTTTGCTACTGGCATAATCCAACAAACGCGTGAAAATTTCTTTACGTATTATGGTGATGGAGATTAACTTTACCATCTACTTTAAACGACGCGGTGAAAAGGATTTGACGCCATGACGTACCGTCGCGCTGCAGGACGCACTGTGATGGACGCTAACGTCCTCCAATGGGGAGGCAAGATGTGACAAATGGGCGGGACTAAGGGTCAACTCTTATTTCGATGAAGTATTCATAGCCATCGGTTATAAAAGTTGTTTAAAATAAAACCCAACAGCATTCTTTTGGTAAATGTGGTAGGTTAAGCTTAATAGAATAAGTTACACTGGAGTCTGGAGCTAGAAGGCGCACTTTCTCCATGAAGATTTTAAAGGAAACCTATTTATATATTTAGGTTTTATTTTTATGGTTTTTAAAATAATAATATTTTTAAGTTATTATGTGTAAAGATAAAAGTACCTTAAAGTGTTTACTTCAAACATATAATAAAAATTGGATAGATGTTTCAGCATTTTTGACTGCAGTCAATTAAATAGTGACTGACATAAATCAGCCATGTAGTATTTATTACTTGATAACGATACTCACATTTTCCTACATATTTGTAATACAGGCCTAAATTTTACTATAGCAATATGATATCGTCTTTAAAAACCCTGAAACACAATGCAATTTAATAACAGCAATTATGTGCACAACTTTTAATTTAACTTTTAAAACTACAAAATGTTAATATTTGGAGATAAAGTGCATTTTTCATAGCCATGTAGTATATTTTTATTTATTTATTCTTCACATTTTTCTACATGTAATTGATTTTTAACACTCAAGGGTATCATATGCTAGTAAAGTAATAAAATTGAATATTGGTATTAATAAATAAATAAAAATATAGCCTCCTACATGGCTGATTTATGTCAGTTACTAATTAATTGGCTACAATAAAAAAGGCATTATTATTATCAATATGAAAAATACATAAAATGTACTTTATCTGTATTCTGATATTAAAATGTAGATGTTGAAATTAATATTTCTAAACAATTGTTAATTTAAAATTACTGTTATTAAATTAAATTTTGTTTCAGGGTTTTGGAGACTTCCATAAGGGTATCATTTGATAGTAAAGTTTTAGGTGATAAAAATCAATTACATGCATACAATAAATTAATTATAGATTTTGTAGTTAATATTTGAATATCTGTCTCAAAAAAATAAAAATAAATACATGGCTGATTTATGTCATTCACTAATTAATTGTCTACAATCAAAAATGCATATGAAAAATACATGAAAATACACTTTTTAAATATTCAAATTTTGTGTTCATTTAAAATTTGTGCACATAATTGCTATTATTAAATTTACTTTTGTTTTGGGGTTTAGAGATTCGCTCAAGGGTATCATTTGATAGTAAAGTTTAGGCCAGTCTTAAAAATCAACTACAGGTACAAAAATGTGAATATCGGTATGAATAAATAAATAAACACATGGCTGATTTATGTCAGTCACTAATTAATTGAGTGCAATCAAAAATTCCTTATTAGTATGAAAAATATATCTTTTAAAATATTACACTTTTTAATAAATGTTTTTGTAAATATTGCATTTTGTTAATTTAAAATGTGTGCACATAATAACTGCTGTTTTTAAATTTCATTGTGTTTTGGTTTTTTTAGAGACTCCCTCAAAGGTAGCCTATCATTTGCTAAAGTTTAAGCCTATAATATGTAGGCTACCTAAAACACAATGACACGAATATAGTGAACCTGAAATAGCTTTAAAACCTTTCCTTTTCTATCCTGTTCCTTTTCTTGTCGCAGCAAATGATTAAAGGTACACAGTTCACACCAGACTGATGAGCAACTTCAAACACAGAGCCATCCCTCTCTCTTTCTCTCTTTCTCTCTCCGCGCGCGCGTAACGTCGCTGGTTCGCTGTCCCGGGAATCAGAGTGCTGAAACCACCGCGTCAGCCGCACCGAGCCACCGTCCAGCGGAACCTAAACTCGGATTACACATCCCCGATGCACTGTCCCGGGGAACCGGGCGAACACGACCGCAGAACAACATTTGCTCACGACGCGACCGAAGACATGCGGCGCGCGCACGAAGCAGCGTCACCTGCAGAAACGCGGAAGGTATCTCTTTAACCTTTAGGCGCAGACACCTGGACGCGGACCTGAAGGATTTCTGAGAGATGCTTTAACGAGTGTGGCATGCGACTTACTTTGCAGGAGGACATCTAGACCCCAAACCCAACGGAATGAATCAATCTTATGGCTTCTGACACCTGTTTACTGCCTTTTCATTATTTTTTTTTACTAAATGCAGAATGCAGTGTTGATGTGTACGTAAATATTCCACAAAAGCATCTTTGTTTGTGCATTTAACTTGTAATCGATTTTAAGTCGGGTCACCTTTATTTATAGCTATATTAGAGCCTACAACGCTGATTGTGTCAAAGCAGCTTGACAGTCAACAGAAAAATAGCTTGTCAATAATGCAAGAAGAGGACAGTAATTTTTCCAGCTAAAGTCAATTCATTGATGCTTTAGTGATGTCATCGTCCAGTACAGCTCCCTTCCAATAGTGCAATCAGTCAAAGGAGCAATGAACTTAATGCAGGTCGCGACTTTAATGCATCACTTAGTAGCGTGTTGCAATTGTTGCGGAATACAATGGCTTTCACGCATTCGCTCTTCACAGCCTAAAAACTAACAGGGAGTCCCGTTAACCTGAGCCAATTGATCCAGGACAGTGTCGATTCTCCCCGTTCTTGGACGAAGCATGCTGAAGAGCCGCTGTTGCGTTCTCTTCAGTGACCTCAAGGTGTTTCTGCTCGGGCCACAGGCTCCTACAAACCCCATGAGCGGACAAACGGCCAGAATAAGCCCGTTTGACTCGGATAACAACAATACTTTACGAGCCAACCGGCTCCGGCACTGGAGTGCCCCGTCCACGGAGGACGCTGAGGCGGCTGAGGACGGATCCTGGACCGGCGCCGCGGTGGAAGAGTTCCCCAAGGACCGGAGGGATGACAGATTCTCCTTCATCAGCTATGCAGAAGGAACCCCGGTGTGCAGGATATGCTTCCAGGGGCCGGAACAGGTAGAAACAAACCCTACAGCTCAATAAAGTAAAGACATGCACAGGCTACTTTAAGTTTTTGATTATTTACGTTTTAACAATTAGGCCAATATTTAGTAAAGAAGCAATTATATAATTTTACTACTAATTACAAAAAATTATTGATTTGTATGAAATCCTATGCATCTTGCCACATGACAGCGCGCGCGCCATTCGTAATTTATGTGCGAGAATTCCGGTGTCATTTGATTTCAGTTATTCTAATTGTAGAGAAACAGTCCATTGTGCCACTTGATACAGCAAACAGTTGTTTATTTTTAAATTATGTTATTTTTATTATTACCCTGTCCATAAACACACTGATTTGTAGCATAGGCCCACTTTACTGTTTTTCCTTATAGTGACTTTTTCCTTATTTACAAAGAAATAGCTTACTTCTGCTTGGCCAAATAAAGTGTATATAACCATGGAAATATAATAAAATAAGCCAAAATGGTATTTTGGATTTTTGCAGCAAATTATGAACTTCGTAAAAATATGTTAGTGCAAAAAATTGTATACTTTAAATAAAGATTATTGTTCCTTTTACAGAAATAGGCTGGCTAAGAGGTGGCTAATTCGTACAATTCGTATGATTTTTGCTAAATTGTACATATTTTACGAGTTGCCAATTCGTATGAATTTATACGAATGACCTATTATCCCTAAACCTACCCGTCACTGGGGTTTAGACAAATCCTGAGAGTGAGATCATACGAATGAATACTGTACGTACAAATTGGTCGTGAGACTGTGTTGAACACTTGGCATTTCTTTGTAAATATTTTTCAAATTTACTTACTTTACTTAAATCAATTCTAAGTACTACACCAGTTTTTTTTCTTTTGTAGTATTCAGTGTGTGTGGTTAGCATAAACTAAAGTCCCTTTAATGTTGTTATTTAGGTGCAATATAAATTACACAGTCAAACAACATGAAAAATTTATAACAGACGGAAAAAAAAGTGCATCTAAACAAGAATCAGCTCAGTTACAGCAGACACTCAACAATGCAAAACAGTGTAGCAGTGATCAGAACTGTAAACATACACAACATTTTTTTTTATTAATTACCAATAAAAACTTATTGAAGTCCATTTACACTGCCACTCCTCGCCTGGGCCTAGTTAATTAAATATTCATGAGTTAGAGCCAATGGCCACTCCCCCGGGTTCACTGCACAGATGTTCAAATGAAACTTGCCACTCTAGTTGTTTCACACAAGGTAATGCATATTGAAAGCACATTATTATTAAAAAAACAACAACAACAAAAAAAACCATTTGAATTAATGTGACTGTTTGAATTAACCTCATGAGACCTCATGGTCACGGCCCAGCAAATGGCAACGGAGTATTTACTTTTCTTAATGCGCCTTGTTTTAGTAGGAAAACTGCAGCTCAGAGCAGGCCTCATACATTATTCATGATGGTATGCAAATTGTTTCCACTTCAAAAACCTCTGCACCGTCTTCACCCAAAGGGAAGGTGATTCACCAGAATTTACAACAGAACGACATTTATTTCACACTTGTTTCACTGATACATTTGAGCTCGTGACAAGTCAATGAATGAAAAAGTGGAGCGCGTTGAGTGTTGTAGCACACAAACCGTGCTAAATAACTCCCATGTTACCTGAGGTGGTCCTCACTTGCACCGTACAAAGGGAACCTGAGGCGAGTCGACAGAGAGGGATCGACTTTCCTCCTCAGAGGCTTATAAGCGAAGGCCACACAATTGTAAGATGCATTGCAAAAAAAAAAAAAATTCAGGTTTTTTTACTTGGTATTTATTTTTTGCTAAACTATAAAAATTTCTTAGCAATTATTACCAATAAATACACCAATTTAATTCATGTAGAGGATAGCTTTTAACATATATACAATGATGTATGATGCTTTTAAATTTCACAAATAATTACAAATAAACAGCAATTTTAAAAAAAGTAATGTTTTAAGTAGAAACAATAAAATAGTACTTTCCTGTCAAACATACTATAATTATTTCTTTAATTAACAACTTAAAAAAATATATTTTATAGTGTAAAAAATCGCTCAGAAATTGCTAGTAAATATCACAAATATTGACAAAGAAATACAAAGCATTAAATAAAAAAATATATAATAAAATAATATATAAAATATATAAAAAAATATATAAAATATATAAATATATAAATATATAAAAAATATATTTTCTTGCAAACAGTACTGCAATAAATTTTATTTTACAATTTCGAAACAACTTTTTTTACTGTATACCTGTTATATCTTTTGCTTTGGGTTTTGTAATTGCCTTCTAAAGCTCAAAACAAGCTTACTCATGTCACATTTTACAGGGGAAACAAGGCATTAGAAAAGTTTATGTTAAGTGTTCCACAAAAGTTCAAAGTGTGTTAAATGAACTGCATCTGTTTTCCATGACAATAACAGCAGAAACGCTCAGCATCTGTTTACACTGCGTTTATGAATCAGAGAAAGCTCCTCCGAGGCGCTCTGTGTTTTTATCAACCGCTCCATAACGACACAATTCGAATTCAGATATAACCAAACCCATTTTGCTCACGCAATTATAAGACGGTTGGCCCAAAGCGAGCAGCGTGATGTCTTTGAGAAGCTCTGCTGTAAGTGTAAAGAGCAGAAATGTGAGCGCTGGCGAACCCGAGGGACTGATTTCAGATGATTGTTCCAGTTAGACAGTGATCAGATCTTCTCTTTGGTGCTTTTTGTGCACAGAGATGAAGCAGAACTGATGTCTAACAGATACTACATGATGGAGAGACGTGTCTAGACGAAGGGCAGAGCTTTGATTTTCTGTCTTTTGTTGCTATCTGATTGATTCATGCCTGTTTTCTGCTGATTCAGCAGGCTGTAGTTCAGTGGCGCTATGAAAACATCCTGTGTAAACGTGTAACACTGAGTAATAGCACTCAGTAATGTTCTGCTGCATCTTTCAGACGCCTTTGACTGGTGTTTTGTTTCAAACTGTAGTGATTGTTCTTGAAGAATCAGGTCACATTGCATCAACCAGACATCTCTGTCTTTACAAATGCATCTTGAATAGATCTGGAAAGCACAAGAAATGACTTCTGGTTCATCTAAAGTCATTTTGCTTTCAAGTAAAAGTATATTGATTTAAAAATGTTCAAGGCCAAATTAAATAACATAATCATTTTTACACTATGTATGAGGATAGAGACGGTTTACATTCAGCAAACAAATGAGGTCTATAATATTATTTTGTAGTTGGCGTATGATCCCTCAGAAGTGTGCAACCTACTGCAGCTTTTTTTAATGTAGTGTCAGCATCTTCCAGAAGTTCATGCATCTAGAAAGTAGCCTCACTTTAGAAACGAACAATGCACTTTACACTTTATATGTCAAAATAAATACATAATTAATGTACAAAATAACAACACAAGCCTTACATTTCTGCTTTTTTAAAACCCCCTGGAAAACTGGCTTTGTGCATAACTGTAACGGTGCAAATATGAGAACTTGTGTTGAACCCAGCCAATGGCTTTCATCTAGTGAAGTGATCAAGTAGTGAAGCTTCTCTGCTGTTTCACCTCAGCTTTGTAGACCCGCTGAGACACAGATCCAGACGAGAGAGAATCAATCTGCTGTTGAGATCCCTGTAGTATTACGAGCCTCGCACACGCTTTTACCCCGGAGAGCCTCAGCTTGAGCATCTGTACTGCCATTTTAGCAGACATAGAGATTTATGAGGCAGCCAGGGAAGAGTTTAGCTGTGTTTGAGAAGTAGAGAAACATGTTAGAGTGTTCTTCCAAAAAAAAAAAACAGATACAGTCACGGTCCAAAATGTAAGGAATAGGTGAAAATGCTGAAAGCGTACCAACCCCTGGACATCCGAGATGTAGGTGAGTTCTTCATGGGAACAGATTTGGAGAAATGTAGCATTTCATCAGCAATGGGTCCTAACAGCTGATAAAAACATCACAATAATCCACAGCACTCCAGTCCATCTTAACGCATCCTTAAACGCTTCCTCCAGTCAAGCAAAAGCTGGAATCAGGAGAGAAATCTGCACATTTTACAAACCAAAACCAGTCCAAAACAGCTCTAATCAAATAATGTTTGATGTGAGAGACAACAGGAGAAAGACTTATTAGAGCAGTATTAGAGATGATGGTATTTTAGCCAGAAGCAATGGTTTAAAGTTAAAAAGCTTTAATGATGGATTTGTTTCTTACAAACACTGCTGTGGATTATTGTGATGTTTTTATCACTTGTTTGGTGGGCAAGTGATGTTATTATGCTGCATTTCTCCAAATCTGATGAGGAAACAAACTCGGATTGCCAGAGGGTGAGAACATTTTAAAGACAATTTTCAGTTTTGGTATGAACTATTGCTTAAGCCACTACAATAAAAAAAAACCACATTTTATTAATCCACGCCGAGTCGATTGATGAAATAAAGAGCTTCAGAAGCAGCATGAAGACAAACGGCCAGCACAGCTCTTCTCGATGCCTTTATGGCTGCACCGGATAAGGACGCATTATTTAGCATGCCGTAATCCTGTGGAGGCACGGCTCTGCGCATTCACAATAACACAGGTCTACACTCCACTTCTCTGCCACATTACATTCACATCACACTGAATGGAGGCCCAAACACTCAATGTCCCTCCAGCAAGCCAATGATGGAAAATGCTATTTCAGAACGGCTTAAGGCTGCGCTTATGTGCCACCTTTTGTTGTTCTGTACATTCGTGCATCATTAAGAGTCAAAGGCTGCCCCTTTCCTGGCGTATATTTTGTTATTTCCGACAGATTCAATTCATGTTGTCTCTTTAGAGCAGCGGGAATGTTGCTGAAAAGTGGAAATGGTTTGTAAACCAGAGGGCCGGGCTTTCAAAGGGCCTTAGATGGCGTGTAATAAGTATAAATGTAACATATTTAAGTTAACCAATATTATTAGTTCAGGTTTCTTTGTTGCTGTTATGTAACGTTTTTATTTATTTATAAAACCAGGACTTAGTCTAGACTAACTAAATTTGTACTAGTTTGTGTTTTTCTGCATGTGGAAAAATGGTTGTTTATCAGTTTGTTTAGCTTGCATCAACTCAGGACATGAAATCTCATCTAATCCTGATGTTTCAGTTCACATGGAACCAAATAAGGAATCAGTTTGACACATTTAGTAAAATGACCTACTTACCATTAATCTGGAAAGTAGGTCTGATATGGATATCTCCGTATGGATTACTGCACTCGGCCCTTTCTGTGAACAGAGTACTAATGATCAGAGCAAGAACCAGCTCAACCTTCAAATATTCATCATCCATCACCATGAGGTCAAACTGCAGTATATGCAGTATATGTAAAATGATATATAAAGTATTTATACATATATACATTGCATAGAGTATAAATGTAAAAATGTATAAATGTATCTATACACATACACACACACACACACACAACCGTTCAAAAGTTTTATAACAGTAAGATATTTAATGGTTTTTTAAAGATGTTTCTTCTGCTCATCAAGGCAGCATTTATTAGATTAAAAATCCAGAAAAAACTGTAATATTTTGAAATATTATTTCAATTTAAAATAACTGTTTTCTGTGTGAATAAATTTTTAAAATATAATTTATTCCTGTGATGCAAAGCATCATTACTCCAGTCTTCAGTGTCACATGATCCTTTCAGAAATCATTCTAATTGGCTGATGTTTTATTATCAGTGTTGGAAACAGTTGAGCTGCTTCATAGGTTTTTTTTTTTTTGGATTCTTTGATCATTAAAATATTAAAAAGAGAAGCTAAAATAAAATATTTTAGAAGAGAAGCATTTATTTAAAATGCATGATTATGTTCAGATCTACTGTTACAGTAGTTTACTGTTACACTACTGTTCAAAAGATTGGGATCAGTACAGTTTCATTCTTTCTTATTTAAAACAAATGAATTAACCAAGGATCTATTAAATGAACGAAAAAAGTAATAGCATGTATTAACATTTTAGAAATGTTTTAAATTTGGTAAAAATTATGTTGTTTTTTTCTTGTTATTCATCAAAGAATCCTGAGAAAAAATTAAAATTAAAATCACAGCTTCCAAAAAATATATTTGTCTGCACAACTGTTTCCAACTTTGACAATTCTAGTAATAAATCAGCATATTAGAATGATTTCTGAAAGGATCATGTGACACTGAAGACTGCAGTAAGGATGCTTTGTATCGCAGGAATAAATTACATTTTGAAATATATTCACACATATTTTCAATTGAAATAATATTTCACAGTATTACGTTTTTCTCTGGATTTTTAATCTAATACATGCAGCCTTGATGAGCAGAAGAAACATCTTTAAAAACCACTGACCCCGAATGATTGAATGGTAGTGTATATATGGGTCAAAGACGTTAAGATGTCTGCAAGTTTTTGGAGAGTAAAATAATGTTACATTGTCATTCAGTGTAACACAATATTCATGTAAAAATGAAAAAAAAATAGCTTATTCTTACTTGAACATATCAAAATATAGAAAAAATTAAGGACACATATTAAATTTATAGTGTTTTAAATCTTACTGACAAATGGGCAAAATGTAGGACAGTAGCAAATTAACAAAATAATTTTAAATTTCAACTAATTAGCATTTGGGGTGAAAGTTATGTGTCTGTTAATGTGTCATAATTGATTTTTGCTGTAAATATACCTGACAAGATTGTTATACCGTATGACATTTTAGTGGGTAAATTTAGTAAATCAGAGGAAAATGTGTGATATTTACTTATTTATTTATCTTTAAATGCAGTTAATTTAAACAGATTTTTTTTTAATT
>JAUMHG010000297.1:3952144-3968068 GCA_032359395.1 Enteromius anoplus
TTTTGTTTTTTTTTTTGTTTCTCAGAATATTTACATCTTGTAATTTTTTCTCAGAATTTTTATATAAAGGGTCCAAATTGTTAGATAAGAGAATTGCAAGATGAAAACTTGTAAACTTTTTTTTATAGCTGAAAACACTATTGCAATATACAAACAAATAACTAAGGGAAAAAAAGTCAGAACTGTGAGATATAAACTAATAATTCAGGGGAAAAAACAACATAATTTTATAAAATCGCGAGATTAAAAAAAAAAAAGAAAAGGAAAAAAGGCAGAATAGCAAGAAATAAACTGAGTTTCTCTCGCTAATTCTATTTTTTCTCAGAATTTATAAAAACAGAAATTGTTACGATAAAAAAATGCAATTATCTGTTTTATGTATAAATTCCATGGCAGAACTGCGCTTCCATAAATAAACGAACAAATGTTGATTTCTGAGAGAATTATTCATTTAAGACGCCATCTCACCTGATCAGTAATACTTCTGAAGACATTTCTAACATACACCAGACAATTATGAGATGAAGGAACATGGAAATTAACAGCTAGTGCTTCAAAATAAATTAATGATCGTGTAGACCAGCTACAAAACAAAGAAAGACATTTTTTAAATTAAATTAAAATCATAATTTACAGGTTTTGTGGCCGGAAAGACTTCATACATCATCATTCATCTCTCACTAAAAACCCAGGCCTGATCTTTAGCAGAACACGTAAACGGAGACAATGAGGTTGGTGCGTGTTTTCGGTTTGCCTTCGTTAAAATTAATTCTCTTCATCTGAACACACCTTGCGTTTTTAGCACGTTACCATCACACTGAACTCAAACCACAAAAATTGTACAGTAATAATGGCTTACTAACTGGATTTTTATCCCTCAGAAAAAAAAAAGAGCTAAAAATAGGCGTTATGTAGCAGAATGGAAGTTTGTGTTTCATGTTTCCAGTGGCCTTCGCTTTGTTCATTTGCTGCAAACTTTTCTCATAAACTCAATGATACTGTAGTTTCAATGTGGTATTACATCTTGCAAGGCTTCTTTTAGTAAGACATCAGAAAATAAAAACAATAATACCATTCACAGTTGATTTCACATGCCGTATCCGGCTCAGAAACACATCCGGCTGCATTTACTGATGATGAACGAGGCATTTTAACTAGTGCTATAACATCTCTATCTAAACACAGGGTAAATATGGACGCGCCGGACGATGCAGTGTCCCTTTGGTGAGGAAACGACATCAGCGAGGGAGAAATGACACACAGACTACGCTGTTTGCACTGCAATTTAATCCAGCTTGTTTTGTTTAGACGCAGTGCAAGAAAACAATCGAAACGAGACAAAACTTTGCGGAGACTCTAACAAACACTGAACCTGAGCATAAACCAGCACGGGAGTTCTTGCCTTTTTCTGTTTTACTCAACAACAAAAAAACGCGACGTGTAAAAATAATGAACTCAAGTCTGCAAAAATAGAGGTCTTTTACAAAGCGCTTTATTTCCGCCTCGCGTCTGTCCAGCCTGCTAGACAGTCATCCTGAGCCATTGATTCTCTATAGCCTGAGCGCATAACTGACGTTATTGCTGATTCACCTGAAACAAACCAGGCCTGTGCTTCTGCGGTCTCCTTTAGCGGCACGCTATAAACACACAAACAGACGCTTTCACCAAAACACGTGTGACTTTCCTGCATGATATATTAGAATACTTTTGTGGTCCTTTTTTTGGTGGTTTTGGAGCTTGACAGGCTGCATGAGCGAACGGAAGTCAAACCGGTTTGGAACAACATTGATTAACGCTAGTTTTTGGGGTAAACGATCCCTTTAACGCTACACAGGGACACTGCATCTCCAGAACATCATCACTGCTGCTCAAAAACTGGAGTAATTACGCTTTTTAAGCGTAAGCATCAGATCCGTCAGAAATCATACTAATCTACTAATTTGCTGCTCAAGAAATATTTATTATTATTATTATTATTAATGTCGAAAACAGTTGTGCTGCTTCGTGTTGTTCTGAAAACCATCAAATAAAAATGTATACTTTTATTGCATGAAATTGATCAAAAGTGACAGAGTCAGAAAAGTTGGTTTCGCAAAAATACCAGTCATAAATTGTTTGCAATATTGATAACAACAACAAGCATTATTAATAATTAAACACCAATAATAATGAAGCAGCGAACCGACATATTAGCATGATTTCTGAAGGATCATGTGACACTGAAGACTGGAGTAATGATGCTGAAAATTCAGCTGCGCAACATAGAAATAAATTCTATTTTACAATATATTCCCCTAGAATAAAGTAAAATGGAATAGTAAAAATATATGCAGATTTTACTGCATTTTTGATCAAATAAATCCATGAGCCTTTTTTTTCATCATTTCCATCTTTTGAGCAGCAGTGCACATCGCCAACATAAAGACGATGGAAATAAAGCAACTCTTCGTGGTTGATGTCCGAGTGTCCCGCTCTCCGTCCGCAGCGTCTCTTCAAAACACAGACCTGAG
The DNA here is from genome assembly GCA_032359395.1 of Enteromius anoplus. Taxonomy (NCBI): domain Eukaryota; kingdom Metazoa; phylum Chordata; class Actinopteri; order Cypriniformes; family Cyprinidae; genus Enteromius; species Enteromius anoplus. Next base: position 3,954,655 of record JAUMHG010000297.1, read on the forward strand.
ATGAGGAAAAAAGCTGCTCGGGTTGGCTTCAAACACTGATATGATCGTTACAGACGTTGTTCCGCTAGAGCAGTTGTTCTTTTGACTTCCTGCACGCAAGCAGCAGCAGCAGCAGCCTGATTGGCTGATCAAATGCCGACCATGCTGGGACATCTCCACACGTCTTGGAAGTCAAAACAAGAGCAAAATAAAACAAAGAAGGACATCGTTCCTGCTGGTGCTCAAACTAAAGTTACCCTGAAAGGGCGTCGTTTCTGTAAACTCAGGAAGTAGCAGGTGTCCAGAGACATCCGTCATGGAATGGATCCTCAAGCTACGCACTTAACACTTTCGCTCACGTTCCTACGGACATATATACACACATTCTTGCAGACCGCAATCATCTTCTAACTAACTAACTGGTTAAAATCGAGTCCACTTGTACACTCGAGCGACTCGTTGTCGCTGTTCTTCGAGTTCCTGATTTGTGTTTCCTCCGGCTCGTAATAAAATAAATTATGCGTGTTATTCTAGCTACATTATCACTTCAGAGGAATCTGCCTGAGATGCTCAGAGAGAGAGAGAGAGAGGTGGATTATGGGAAGGGCTGATCAGGCGTGCATTATTGCCGTGTTTCCTCCGAAGGCCGGTGCTCACCAGGATGAAGGAGCACAGGGCTTTTTGTTCCTGATGGTGGCGTCGGAACATTCTGCATCCGACGTGTCGCAGTCAGAGTCTCCGAAATGCAGAGGATTCTGATGAACAAACAGGAAGTTCCATTTAAGTTCGTTATATTAAGGGACTCGAACACTTCAGCACATTACGCTCTCATTAAAAACACTGATCGTCATTCTTCAGTATTCTGTCCTCCGGAAACATTATGATTTGAATTGGATTAGCAATGAATCGTGGATGAATCGTTTGATTGAGTCAGATCTTTTAAATAAATCCGTGATTCAGTTCTGAAAAGAATCACTTTATTTTTGGATTCACACATTTTTTGTGAGTCTGAGAGCTTTGTGCTAAAATGATTTATTTGAAGTAGCCCCTGCGATTTCAAGTTAGTATTTGACTTATTTAGCAACTTATTTTTGGATGTTCAAAGTGCTGTAATGACGGTAAATGGTCACATGACATTTAGGGAACAATTAAAGTATTTTATTTTAATTGAAGTATTTCAGTTTTTTGCGTTTAATTCATTTAAAATAAAATATAAAATATTATTTTAAGACGACAAATGATTAATTTTATTTATTTAAAATGTTTAATAGTTTTAGTAATTGTTTTATTCAGTTATCATCTTGATATTGTAGTTTTTTACATGTATTTTAAATAAAGAAAAAGAGAACCCATTATATTTTGTTTTCCATTTTAAAATGATCAATTTCATTTTAATATATTTAAAATATTTAATATGTTTTGATCATCCATTTAATTAGTTTTAAAATTAGTTTTAATTTTAATTACAGATAAAATATATAATATCCTAGCTCTATTTTAATTAACTAAAAAGAAATAATTTTAAAATCCACTTGTATTATTTAGATCCTTTTTATTTAAAAATAATGTATTTATTTACTTATATCGTTCAAATACATAAAATGCATAAACTGTAAGTATTTTATTTCATTTAAATCTCTTTTCCAAATATTTTTTTAGTAATTATGTAATTGTAACAGTTTAAGAAATTACGTTTTTTTTTAAAGTATTTAATTATTTTTAATTGTATTTTACAATTATTTTTATTTTCCAAATATATAAAATACACAATATATTAGTCAATTTTATTTTGTTCTGATTGATTGAAATAAATTATTTTCTTTAAAAATTATTCCAAATATTTCATATACTTTTATCTTGAGTGTTTATTTTAAATGATGTATTTATATATCATTGAGTGTTTCATTTTGATTGTTAATAATTTTAATTTATATTAGCACTTGTTTTGATTTCTTTTAATTATGCATCTATTTCATATCACCTTTTTATATCTCCCAGCAGTTCCTGAAATGAAGTGTTTGAAAGAAGAGATTCACGTGAACGAGTTTGGACTTACCTCATAGCTGTGCTCATCAGCACACAGTTTTCCCAGAGAGATCTGGGTCTTGACCCGGCGGACGGCACACTCTTTGTCGGACAGGCCGTCGGACTGCGTGGAGATGTCGATGGGGATCTCAGGTGTGTGGGACAGGAGCTCATCCAGATGTTCCTCCTGACTGGCACTGAGCTGCTCCAGCGGGCCGCTGCGTGAATGATCGCTGGTGTTTCCCTCCTCTCCGTCAGACACCGACAGGTTCTCCGAACTGAAGGTGGAGTAAGACTGGAAGCTGCTCATGCAGCGATGAGGCCTGGGAGGAAAACCACGTTTAAAAACAACTCGTTCTGTGGCTAATGGTTCAGAAACACACAGGTTTAAAGGTTACAAGATTCGTTAGAGAATTTTAGGAAATGATGATCAATGATCAATCATAACAGACTCACCTCTGTCTGCGTGGAAACTCCACCTCGCTGTCGACCTCTCCTTCCTCTTCCTCAGACGACTCGTCTCCCGCCTGACAGACACATACAACAGACCATGTTAAAATCACTAGCAAACACCCAGATCATGTTTTCAGCATTGATAATCAGAATTATTTATTCCTTTTTATTTATTAATATATTTACAACAAATAATTCTTTATATGATTTTTACAATTAGTTTTTTTTATTTTTAACTTAATTTATTAATTAATTAATTTACTTTTTAAAATTGTGCTTAAAAAAAATATATATATGTATTTTTAATTTCTTTAATTGCTAATTATTTGCTTATTTCTATTATTATAATACCATTTTTAAAAGAACTTTAATCTTTTAAAAAGATTATTAATAAAGTTATTTTAATAATCTTAATTTAGGGTTAATTTATAAAGTATTTATTTTTTTCCTCACAAAGGTGCAATTTTTAAAATCAAAAATACTAAAAATATAAATCATCGAAACTAGTTGTTTTTAAAACAAATCCCAAGCTGTTTCATGTAAGCAAATTTCCCGCCTAATCTTTTCATGTTAGTCTGAATGAAAATGCTAATTCATTCTATGCCACCAGGTGCGGCTTTTGCACAACGGAGGGATTTGGAGAATTGAATCAATGAGTGAATGGTTTAAGAGTTGTTGAGCAAGTAATGTAAAAATAAATGCATATCATAATACAAGAAAAGTGTTTTTGACCTTGCATGCATGTCAACCTGTTGTTGGAGACTCTCAAAACCAAAATATGAATCTTTCATAACCCATAATAGAGGCACTTTTAAGCCTGTGTCCCTCAGACTCACGGTTCTCAGGGGTCTGAGTGAGTGCAGCAGGCTGCTGGATCTCTGCTCCGGCTGCTCTCCCGCTGCTTCTCCCCCGGCCGTGGGCTCCATGGCTCTCTTGACGGCGGGCAGCATCTCTTCGCACGTGCTCAGCAGGGAGTAATGCGGGAGCTCGGGGTGGCTGGGAGCCGCTGGCGTCTCCTTACAGTGCATGCAGCCGGGGAACGGATGCTCCTGGCAGCAGGCCCCGGAACCGGCGGACGGAGGGACAGAGGACCTGCGGTGGCGTGAGTCTGCGTCCACGACGGTGGAGATGAGGTCGGGGCTGGAGCCAGACAGCCTCCGCTGCAGGAGGTCCGTCTGAGGGCTGCGGAGCGCGGCGGCCGGGCCGAAGTAGCGCAGGTTGTTAGCGCAGGTGGCTACGGCGTTTTCACGGTTCTGCACCGGTAACAGAGGACCCTCGGGCGGAGGAGGAGGAGGAGGATGATGATGATGATGGTGGAGGTAGCTTTGCTCCTGCAGAGTTTGTACAAAAGTTTACCAATAAATTTATATTGACTTTTGAGAAGTGCTGTCAAATGATTAATCACAAATAAACATTATTGTGTTAATCATAATATATTTGTGTCTATACATATATTGAAAATACACAGTTTATATAGAAAACATATTTATATAATGTAAGTTATATGAATATAAATATTTTAGTGCTGGGCAATCATGATTAATCTCATCCGAAATAAAAGTTTTAGTGTACACACATATATATATATATATATATATATATATTGTGTGTACTGTGTAAATTATATATATGCATGTATATAGATAGATAGATAGATAGATAGATAGAGGCACACATGCACTCATTCAGAAAATTACGTTATGCTTACAGTAAATATATATATATATAATTATATGAATAAAAATATAGGCATGTAAACATGTTTTAAATACATACGGTGTGTGTCTTTATATATACGTAATAAATATACACAGTGCACACACACATAAATTATGTAAAACAAATTGAATGCACTTAATTATGATTAATCATAGATGTACGGTTTGTGAGGAGAGGACAATATTTGAAAAAGAATAGAGCAATCTAGAATTAATTAAATTATTGTTAAGTGTTAATAATGAATGAATAATTATTACAAACCCTGTCCTGTAGGGGTTGCTGTTCCTCAGACGGAGCAGAGTTGGGTTTGAGGGCTCCTGGGAACTCGTTGTGACTGCCTTTGCTGTTGGCCCTCCGGTGGCGGGGTTTACTGCGGTACCGGGTCTTCCCAGGCGGGGTGGACACTTTTGGGCTTCCTGACAGCGGGGACGGGACCGGAAGAGGCTCGACGCTGGGAATGCCATCGGAGCGCAGCAGATCCGGCCTGAAGCAGATCACATGCACCAGGTTAATGACCTCATCAACAATTCATCACAGATACCATTTCATTCGGCACAGTATCACTGCCTTTAACTACAAATTATTCACCCGTGTTTCCATATTTATAGAAAAAAATAAAAAAATAATCACGCATTGACAAAGAAATACATATCAAGATACTATATATTTATACTATATATACAATATTTACTCAAAGTCCCCCCTTAGATTTTAAGCTAATATGTCAGTAATTTATCAGAACATTGTTTTTATTTTATATATATATATATATATATTTATTTTTAAATCCTAAATAATTATTTTGTTATGAAAAATTATGATTTTAAATAAATTATTTTTATTTTCAATAATTATTTTTCATTACTTACTATTCTTGTTTTAATTCATTTATACTTTATATGCTATTATATTTTAATAACTGTTTATTTTTAATACGTTTTATTATATTAATTATGTCTATTATGAAAATGTTTATTTTATATTATGGAAAAAATATATTTTTAATAAAATAACTAAGCAGTTTTAAGAACCTTTTAAACGTTTTAATAATAATTTATTTATTAATTAATAGGTTTTCATTTTTAAAAATTATTGTGCTATTTTTTAAAATTATTTATTATTTCAATTAATTATTCATGTGTGCAATACATTTTTGACTACTTGCTAACCTTTTATCAACTCCTAAACCCCTTGCAGTACCCTCATGAACCCCTGGGAGGGCACAAACCTCATTTTCTGAATCCTTTGGTTAAACTATGAAATATATTCTGATACAGACAGAACAAACAGCACACAGGCCTGTATCTTCACCTCTTTGGCTGCTGTGTCCCAGGCTTATGGTTCATGCTGCTCTTTTTCTTAATGAGCTTCTCAACAGCGTTGGACCGCACAATGGGCCGAACCAGGTGGCGTTTGTACGTGCCGGGATACTTCTTCTCCACAGCTTGCTCCCTCCTGCAACAAAACACGGGGAACGTTCAGATTCAGTAAAAGCAGTGAGAAAAGTGAGATTTTGATTGTGAGCTCATTCAGTGAAAATGTGGGTCATGCAAAAGGCACGAGCCGGGTCGAGCTTTAAGCAGATTAGATGTAATTAGAGTTTTAAAGAGACGTCTGCATTCAAGCACAGACGGGGTCAGAGTTCAGACTCATTACACCCTTTTGGTGAGTCATTTCATGCCAATAAACAGACAAAACTCAAGAGAGAGAGAAATACACACAGCACGATCTGCATCAGTTTAAAGTATGATTACTGCGCACAGTATGAAATGCCCTGCTAACCTCCTACACTTCCATTGTCCCTCATTATTTGATTACACTATCAGAAGTAATTCATGCAAAATTAGACGCAATGCAAACTGAATGACCATACTTATGAGATGACAGGATCAAATTTCTTGTTTCCTGACTTCCATGAATGTATTCAAACTAAGATGTTTAAACTTTAGAAAAATAATAAAAATGCATTAGTTTGTTTCATTTTTGTGATTCAGTTCGGTTTGTTTGGACTCAGATTAAAATATTTAATTTTGATTTGAGTCACATAAATATGGCACTTTTTGATGCACTTTTTAATTTTCTTTTACATTTTAGAATTATTGTTATTATTATTATTATTATTATTTTTAGCATCATCATCATCATCATATTATTATTATTATTATAATATTTATTTTAATTACTTTATATATCCATTAATTATCTGATTTTTATTTTAAAACTTACTTTATTACTACAGACTAGTAGTTTTAAATTATAGTAATTTCCTTAATTTTTTATTTATTATTTGCTTTTAATTTATCATTTTTTTTATTTTTAAATAATTATATTTATATATTTAATACATATTATTAATAACTTTATTTTAGTGTAAATTCATTACTAGTTTTCATTTTTAAATGAATAATATTAATGTTCCTTACTTTTTAAATATTTTTGTTCCGTTACTGAATAAAATAATAAAAAATGTCATTTTAATATTATTATTTTAATTTTTTTTGTTCTGCTTCTGAATAAAAAGAAAAAACTGATTTAGAATTGTAGGATAAATGTTTATCACCTTTTTGATTATTTAAATCCAGTTACAGAGACGAGCTTTCATAGCTGATATTCTATTTGTTTTGACTGAAGAAAGAAAAGCAAAGCAGGAAGGACTTACTTGAGCAGCTCTTTCTCTCGCACCTCCAGCTGCAGCATGATAGCGCTCAGATCCATGTACAGGTTATTAGCTCGCTCCAGTTTCCTCTCGTAATGCTCTCGGATATCCAGAGCGTGTCTGAAACACACGAGACATTGAGACAGCACATCACAGACAGTCAGCTCTGTCCGTCCCGCTCTGTTCTGCTCCATCTGCTCTCACCTGAGCTCATCTCTCCTGCGGCGAATCAGCTCCTCGTCCAGTCGATGGATGCAGGTGCCTTCGCTCTTGATCTTCTCGAAATGCTTCTTCACTTCCTCTCTCCACTCCGACTGCCACAGACAAGAAGGTGAGGGTGAATTAAAATCGCAACACTTAAGATTGGTAACCAATTAGCATGAATATTAGCAGTTTATGAGTATTTACAAAGCACATATTAATGCCTTATTTATGCCTGCATGACCATATATTTCTGTAGTGATGCTGCTGGATGATAATGTGACTCTTTCTGGATGAAGCTCAGCAGAAGTCAACACCCGCTCACCTGAGATTTGAAGTAGGTCTCCTGTGGCGTCCCGAGCACATCAGCCGAGGCGATATCCAGATGAAGGAGGATCTGTCTGAAGGACGGACGATTTCTGGGTTTACCTTGCCTGCAGGTATAAGAAAAACATCTCAATCGACCACTATAACCCTGTTTTAGAGAACTCTTGGAAATCCTGGATTCTGATTGGCCGTCAACAATCTCTCTTTATTATTATAGGCAATTAGCAAGACACCCTCAATAAAGAAGTACTTCTGCAGGTGGTGACCACTTCTCAGTTCCAATGCTTTCTGGCTGATATCATGGTCTCTTCTGAATGCTGGCGGTGCTTTCACTCTAGTGCTAGCATGAGAGGGAGTCTACAACCCACACAAGTGGCTCAGGTGGTGCAGCTCATTCAGGATGGCACATCAATGCGAGCTGTGGCAAGAAGGTTTGCTGTGTCTGTCAGCGTAGTGTCCAGAGCATGGAGGCGCTGCCAGGAGACAGGCCAGTACATCAGGAGACGAGGAGGAGGCCGTAGGAGGGCAACAACCCAGCAGCAGCACCGCTACCTCCGCCTTTGTGCAAGGAAGAACAGGAGGAGCACTACCAGAGCCCTGCAAAATGACCTCAAGCAGGCCAAAAATGTGCATGTTTCTGCTCAAAAAATGCTTACAGCTCAACACCATGCAGGACGTTTGGCATTTGCCAGAGAACACCAAGATTGGCAAATTCACCACTGGTGCCCTGTGCTCTTCACAGATGAAAGCAGGTTCACACTGAGCACATGTGACAGACATGACAGGGTCTGGAGACGCTGTTCTGCTGCCTGCAACATCCTCCAGCATGACCGGTTTGGCAGTGGGTCAGTAATGGTGTGGGGTGGCATTTCTTTGGAGGGCCGCGCAGCCCTCCAAGTGCTTTACAGAGGTAGCCTGACTGCCATTAGGTACCGAGATGAGATCCTCAGACCCCTTGTGAGACCATATGCTGGAGCGGTTGGCCTTGGGTTCCTCCTAATGCAAGACAATGCTAGACCTCATGACATCATTATTATAATAGTAAGTACATGTAAACGTGTTACAAGGACACCTTAAAATAAAGTGTTAAAATTTTTTGATCTGATTATGTAATCCAGATAGCATGTAACTGCTCAGCATTGGATGTAGATGGTGTTGAGTCTCACCAGGTCTGTTTCATGAGGATCTTGAAGCCGTCGGGACAGGTGGAGGGCACAGGCAGATGGAGGCTGTTACTGCCCACACCCCAGATAATAGCAGACGAGTCCACATCTTTATATGGGATCTCACCGGTCAGCAACTCCCACAACACCACTCCGAACGACCTGCAAACACACAACAGTTAGCATTCACTGCCTACACTAACTGCTCAAACGCTTTTGAAAGTAGTCTCTTCCGCCAAGATCATTTATTTGATCAAACATGAAACTGTGAAATATTATTACAATTTAAAATAACGTTTCTGTGTGAAAACATTTTAAAATGTATTTTATTTCTGTGATTAAAATGTTCAGCTTCATTACTCCAGACTCCTTCAGAAATCATTCTAATATACTAATTTTAATCAGCCACACTGTATTAATTCAGACTCACCAGATGTCTACTTTCTCTGACACCGGCTCATTCCGGATCACTTCGGGAGCCATCCAGGCCACCGTACCCGCAAATGACATCTGCGTACTCTTGTCACTGAGCTCTTTAGATGTTCCAAAGTCTGAGATCTTCACGTTGTCATTTTGAGTGACTAGCACACTGCAAAACGAAGCACACACATTCAGAGAAACAGAACGCATTGGTATCGCCAATTTATATTACTTTTATAGTATGTGACTTGAGTGAGTGCTGTTAAGTGAATTTTATGCATCTGACAAAACGTGCAGTTTTGTTTACTGAAAAGGGGTTCAAATAAAATTAAGTCAGGTAAAAAAATCCTTAACCCTCGTTTGGTATATTAATATTAGCACTGTAAACAATTACAACAACTAATATTAAAACAAAAAATAATATTTAAAGCTAAATATATAAATGTATGTACAGAAAAAAATATATAAAATCTTAAAATAAAATAAGAAGATTATTAAAATTTAAATATTATTAAATATTAAAATATATTCAAATGTAAATAATATAAATGTATTTATCGAAATACGGAAAGTATTAAAATTTAAATAATAAGAAATAATGAAAATGACAAAAGCACATAACTAAATTACTGAAAATATAAAGATAAAAGCCAATTCAAAATATTATATATAAATTAGTGCTGGGCAAAGATTAATAACATCTAAAATAAAAGTTTTTGTCTGCATAATAAATGTGTGTGTACTGTGTATATTTATTATGTAGATATAAATACATGAATATATTTAAGAAAAATATTTATATAATAATTTATATGAATATAAATATAAACATCTAAATATATACTGTATTTGTGTATCTCTAAAAAAAAAAAAAAAATATATATATATATATATATATATATTATACTACATAAATATACACAGTACACAAAAACTTTTATTTGGGATGCATTTAATCGTTGCTCAGCAGTACTATAAATACAACACTAGTAAAGGTCTTACTTTGGTGACTTGAGGTCTCTGTGGATGATCTTGTGGAGGTGCAGATAGTTCATGCCGCTGGCGATCCCTGAGGCCCAGTCCACCAGCAGCCGAGGCGAGATCTTACGACCGGCCCTGAGTACCTCGTACAGCTGCCCTTGAGCACAGTACTCCATGATGATGCAGTAACACGGGGCCTGCGTGCAAACACCCCTAAAAAACACCAACAGCACGCTCCAGCATCAAACTTTAACTGCTTACTGACCGCAAGTAGCTGCTGATTTAGTGCGACCTACTTGAAGCTGATGATGTTGGGGTGCTTCAGCTTGCGCAGGTGTTTGATATCCGTCTCCTTCTGCTCTCGGACTTTCTTGATGGCCACCTCTTCAGAGCGAAACTTCCCGAGGAACACGGCGCCCTGAGCTCCGCTGCCCAGCCACTGCAGTTCAGAGATCTCCTCAAACGGCACCTCCCACATGTCTACTGACCAATCAGAACACACCCTCAATATACTGTGCAATCAAAAGCACAGCAAAGATCAACTTAAAGGGAGACTTCACCCAAAGTGTTCTCTTTTGATTGTCTCTTTAATTTACAGTAAATGATGTATACTTACTACTTCTTTTATGTATGTCCAATTGCTACAGATCAATATTTTATAACGATACAATGCAGATTTTTTTAAATTGTTACTTAAATGACTAATTACTAGAGATCAATTTCTTTATAACCAATATTGATTGTTTGAATGTTTATGTGCTGCTAACTGAAATGCAGAACCAACATTGTTTTAATGTTGTTTTTAACACAAAAACAATAACGTATCGGTGAATTCAACATTACAAAACCAATATCCAATTACAGAAAAATGTTAAAATATCCGCTAAAATATCTCTAATAATTACAAAGTAACAAGGTTAGAGAGTGAGCACACCGTGAATCCACTTTGAATCGTGTTCAGGGCTAAAATTGAATACTCGTCACTAACCTTGCTGCTGAAGCTTGTACTCGGTCGAGTACGTTTTCCCTATAATATTCCACACGGGTCTCAAACATCCGAACAGCCCCTCCAGGAATCCTCCGCTGCCCGTCCCGGCTCTATGAAAGTGCAGTTTGATGTCGTCATGTGGATGGTGGTGCGAGTCGTCCCCGCTGTGGTCCATCTGACACCCGCCCTCCTCGTTCTTCTCCTCTCCGCCGCTTCCACAGCCTCCCTGACCACAGGATCCCGGCGTCTCGGCCTCTTCATGCTCCTGCAGCTGCAGGACGCTGTTTTCGAAGTGGCCCTGCTCACGCGTGGAGTCCTCACTGAGGGCGGTGCATGGCGGACTGGTGCCGCCCGGCTCGTTGTCCCTGCAGGGAAGCTGAAGCTGCTGCAGCGGCATGGGAAGGGTGGTGGGCGGAGCCAGGTCAGCGATGATCTGAGGTGGAGGCGGAGCCGGAGGAAGCAGCGCTTGAGGAGAAATGTTACTGTTGGTTTTCTTCATGGAGTCGCCTACCGTGAGCTTCAGCTCCTCCTTCAGCTTCCCCACCAGCAGGCTGGGACAGGACGTCCAGGACAACACCTCCGGGGAGCTTCCCATGGTGCCGTGCGTGTGCATGGGCAGATGCCCTTCTCACCCGACAGGAAAAGAGCAGCCAGGCTTTACAGATGAATTCTGACGGGGTTTATGACACACCTGCAGGAGACCGACAGATATGCATTTAAAAACATGATGCTTAGTGTGCTCATGCTTAAGATCAGGCTTAGTGGAACGCAACTTAAAAATAAAATATAAATAAATAAAAATGAACAGAACCAAACTAATTCAAACATAAAGCAAGATACGGAAGGAATAAAAAAAGATTGTTGATTTTAAAAATTTGGTGTTTGCATGTTTTAAATTTATTTTATTAAATTATTATTTTTAATAATTATTATTTTAATTAAAAAAAAATCTAATAAAATTAACATCACACAATACTCACAAATATAGAGTAAAAGACGCAACTTAATTAGTTTTAACTTTTGAATGTATCTTTTTTAGTAATCACTGTATTATGTAATTTGTTATGAAATGTTTTATATTTAATTTTATTATAAACATAAATTCTAAATATATTTACATGAATAAATATAAAAAGGCACTTTAATTTGATAGATTTGTGTGTGTACTTTAGCAATTGATTAATGCATTTTTTATATAAACTGAACTTATTGTACAAGAAAATTATAAATACATTTCTATGAGTAAATATTAAAATGGCCATTTAATTTGAACTTTAAATTTTTGGGGTATTTTGTTTTAGTATTAAAGAATAATGCAATTTTTGTATTTTAAAAATTAATTATACATTTATTTTTATATGTTTATATGTAAAATACATTATAAATACATTCATATATGATATTTATATGAATATTAATATATTTAACTAAATTAAAATGACTAAAACAGTACAACGGATTACAACATTACAAGTTAAAAGACCTTTTTTTATTCATTTTAAGCATGTATTTGGAATATAAATTACTTTTAATTAAATCTTTACTATGACTTGATACATTTAGCAAAGGTGCAATAAATGTAAGTACTAATTTATGGGGGAAAAATGATATATATAATATATATATATATTTTTTTTTTATTTAGTCATTTTTAAAAAATATACATTCTGTATTTTTTAGTTTGTTGCAATGCATTCTGGGATTACCTGCACCTATTAAAAATGCATGTGATCCTGCCTGAGAATTTTGAAACAGTCTTTGCAGTGGGAGCTTAACGGCTTGTAGGATGCTTTAAAATGCCGCCTACATAGGCAGCTCACTAGGTTTCAGAACAGAGTGAGAAAATTATCCCTGTGTAATGAATTTGAGAAATACAAACACTCGTTTTAAACAGCAACTACAGCTCTGACTGCTAAATAAAGACTGAAACGTTTGATCATTTTAATTTCCAATCTCATTCCGCACACAGCAGGAGAGGGATTGGAGGCATTTGCATTAATGATGATTATCTCTTTAGAGAGAGAGAGAGAGAGAGAGAGACTCTGGGAAGCCGTCGTTGAGATACGGTCTCTGTTGGTCGACTGTGTTAGTGCTGCTTTGAGATTAAAGTAGAGCCAGTATTAGAAGCTCTGAGAGCCAAACATCTGGCACGCATTGCTCGTGTTCACACACACAGTCACTGAGGACGAACATAATCGGTTGCGGTGGTTACACAAGAGCGACTCTCCCAAAACAGCAATAATCTTGCCTGCATTAGCGTCTGCATCAAAGGTCGCCAACTAGGGCTGCACGATTAACCTTTATCGCATCGATATCGAAGTTTTAACTCCCGCGATTACCTAACCTCAGGAGTCTGAGGTTTTTTCCCCCGCCTCTGATATTTGAGTGACAAACCTATTAGCCAATCAAAATGGTCGAATCTCGTGTTCCTGGCTTGCTGGCCAATTAGAAATGGCAATGGAAACAAGGTTGTATGCAGTGCACCGTGCACAACGTGTACCT
>JAUMHG010000297.1:4003139-4015932 GCA_032359395.1 Enteromius anoplus
CCTCAAAGAGCTATAAATCCCATCACTACAAATGACAGGCAACACAACCAACAAGCAGATGCATATCCTACGGCACCATCCATAAATCAATTTAGCTGCAGCACAGAAAACAACCCAGCAGTTCTTTGGTGTTCAGTTTATAAAGATTTTATAAATGTTATTTAATAAAAAATATTGTTTAAAAAAATTTTTTTTTTCCTCCACCACCCTCCGTAGTTAAAAATACCTATGTAATTACATCTGTAAATAATTGATGTAATTACATATATAATTGCACTGTTGACCCATCCCTTACACCTTAACCCCACCTTATCCTACCCATACCACCAAACCTGTTTCTAACCTTACCCGTATCCCACCTCAAGTGTTTTGCAATACATTATGACAGTAAGTACATTGTAATCATATTTTGATGCAGGTACATAGTAATTACGGCCAGTTAATATAAACAAACACACAAATGACCTTTACAGCTTATAAAATTCAGTGGTTGCATAACACTGGCACTGGGCATGTTTCCCCCGAATTTTAACTTTGAGTTTCTGTCAGAAAATAAAGATACTTAATCAAATAGAAAATGAACATTATTAAACTGAGTCAGGCTCTGAAACTTTATGATATTGATTTGTCATTCTGGAAGCTTGCACTAAGAGCTCTACATCCGTCATGTCAGAAAAAAAAGTTTTTTTACAGAATGGGAGAATAACTCTAGTTATGCCTATGTGCTGCTAAATACAGTAGCCAAATCATTTAGGCCAATTATGAATATCTTCTTCAAGCCAAAATATATACTACAATTAGTTGTCTGGTAATTTTATGTGGTTGTACCAGTTTTTGGCACATAGCATTAATTCTTGGACAAGCATGCAGCAACTATTACCAGTGCTGTCATTAAAATTCACCGGACCAGGGAAAAAATTTTTATGGATAGAGCTAATTGATAGATTATACCCTAGAGAACCTAAGTAGGACCCCTGGCTGTCCCTCCACAGATAATATGGTGGTATGGGCTTTGTCCAACCTGGTCTCACAAAATTCTGTGCAATGACCACAGACTCTTAACTTAAAATTCTGTGTTAGTGTCACGGAATCGCCAATAATTTTGTGATGGGCTCAATGTAAGTCAGTGACAGGCATCAGCCGTGATGCTTATTTTGCGGATTCATTCTATATAAATTTATACTTTCATTGTAGCACCTTTACCCCAAACCTACCCACTTCTGAACAATATAAAACACACACAGACAATTTAAGCGCAGTCACAGGTATTTCTTGCTAAAACTGACCATAAGCTGATAAAATTAAGCATTACATTCAAGTTGTGTTTCAATGCGTTTTTGAGTGTGAGCGATGCTGGATCCTCTCTCGGGCTGCCATCGAACAGCAGAAGTGAAGGTAAGCTATTTACATAGGAGTGCTGTATATAATTTTTTTAAATTATGAGATATTACACTTCACTTGTATTCGGGGTTCGTTTGTTTAACATGCCATTACTTGATATTAAAGTTTGAATCTGTTGCTGGCGTCACCATGGCCTGGGACACACCAAGCCGACGGTCGGCCGTTGGGCAACATCGGACCGTCGGTCAGGCAACTTGGTTTGTTGTGTTCAAATAAACGACAGCACGTCTGCTTTGGTCGCTGCTAACTTAGTTGTTTGCCATCGGTGTGGTGTGTCCTCGGCTTTTACCGCCGGTAAGTTGAAATGCAGTCGTAAGGGGCGGAGTGGCAATCGGGACGGCTGGGACTTTTCCCCCAGGAAACATCCTTTCGTTCACATGCATTGTCTGTAATTCATGCTCTTTTGACAATGAATGGCATTTTTTGAACATCTTGGTGGTCATGAAACTGTGCCATGTGTTTTTGAAGGTTGTGATTATAAGACCGACAAAGAGATGCTGTTGTCTGCTGCCTCATTAATTACCTCGGAGAAAGACAAGACGATTTTTTTCCATGACTGCCAGGTATGTCATATTGATAACAGATTTTTGGTTAACTCCAGGGATCCTCCTCTCATATCCACCTTCTCCTTTTGCCTTCCACTATCCCTCTGCTCTCCTTTAGATAAACTGAAATATATTGAAACAACATCCTAAATAAAATAAATATGTGTATGCTTTTTTGTTTGTTTGTTTTTAACATATAGGAATGTGAGGACTACACAGACAAAATTACTTATTTATGCAATCAACATTGAAAATCGAAAGGAGTTGAAGAACACGTTTGAAGCTTTTCAAAAACTTATTTTGGAAATTGATGGGGCAAAACTACTGAAGAAGGTCCACAGCCTCAAAAATAAGCTAATGCAGTAGACACACATTTTCCCTCTTGTACGAAGTGGGACTTTTTTTCTGGACATACATGTACCTTGATGGAGCTGTAATGGAGTGTAGTTTTATATTTATCTTTTCTTCCCTTATTTGCTCCACCCTAATATGTTTTATTATCCAACATTATTGAAACAACATTTGATAGATAAGTGAATTAAGTGTAGAAAGACACAATAGGTCACGAGTCATACAAGAGCCAATAACATTTCACAACAGCATGATGCGATTGGTCATGAGACACACACACACCTGGCGGCATTTTTTGAATCTAAGCAAAGCAGCAACTGCAGCACCGATGAGTCACGAACGTAGAGATGGTCGAGTCTCCCGAATCAATCCTTTTGCCTCGGAAGAATTTGAATATTAATCCTTTTTAATAAATATTGACCGTAGTATACCATAGTTCTATCTGCCGGTTTATCTTGTGTTTTATTAAGGGATGGTAGGTTTAGGGGCAGGGGTTGGGTTACATGCTCATAAATGTATAGATAAAGTAATATAAATAAAACCTTGTATGATTGTTTACAGTGAAAGATCACAACAATACATATGCAATAATGGCAATATCATTACCCAATATTTAAATCCAGTTATCCGTGCGTGGATCACGGCTGATGCCTGTCACTGACTTACATTGTAATCTTTTCTGTGAGCCCATCTACAGTAACACTGGTCCATCTGACACTAACACTGAATTTTGAGTAAAGAGTCCGTGGTCATTACACGGAATTCTGTGAGTTCAGGTTGGCTCTATCTGTTACTTTGCATATACTCTGTTACTCTTCATGTGAAAATATGAAAAGACATTAAAAAATTCATTTAAAAAAGTTTCTGATCTCCTGACTAATTAAAGGTGTGTATTTATTGCAAAATATAAAATAGTTTTAGCACAGACTCAAACTTCACAAACAACTTGCATGTCACTCACATCGAAAACAACAAGTAATATTCTTGGAATCTGAGCAGATTTATTAAGAAGCTCCTATGTGGCTTTATTCGTTGATGTGAAATCTGACGATATCTGTGTTGCTGAAATACATTTTTTTTTTACATATTAGGTCCAAATATGTACCTTTTAAGTACCAAAATGGACTCTTTAGATACAAACATGTAACGTTTGAAAAGGTACCGCCCCAGTGACAGCTTTTGTACCTTTATGAAGTTATATTACTGTTTACTGTTTACTGTTATAATACTTGCAGTTTTGAGTTATAATGTTACAATTAAGAGATATAAAATCGCAATCAGTTTTTCAGTGACAGAAACAAGCAATTCTGACTTTGTTTTTCAAAAGTGTGTTTGAATATAGCAATTGTGAGATAAACAAATCAAGAATTGCAAGATGTCAATTCGAAATTGTGAGAAATAAAAAGCTGACATTGCATTTATTATTTTTTTTATTCAGTCCATCTTCCATAGTATTTCATTTGCTCACACTCATAAAACATCCATGTCTCATTTACAGTATCATGTGCAATGCAAACCTCTCATAAAACATTGAACAACTCTCTCTCCATTCCTCAGCCATTCCTTTCCCCTCTTTGAGTTTCCTGTTCCTTCCTGATTTCTTATCAACCGTTAACCGGTTGTCTGGTGAATCTGTATTGACTTTCATTGCAGTACTTTCCAGCAGCACATTCCTCCCTCAAGCTCTCATATTTAAGTGCTAATCCAAAATGCACTTTCGTTCACACCTCAAAGGGTCTGATCTCCATCCGACACAGCTTGGCAGCAGTAGATGTGTTAGTGTGTGCAGGACTGGCAGCGCTCTAGGCCGTGGGGGTTGCACGCTGGACAGCGCAGCTCTCTGATTGACTCGTTGAAGCGGTTGGCCAGCATGGACAGTTTGCTGCCATGACAGAGAGAGCACGGCGCACAACCTGAACCTCCGCACTGTCCACAGGAGCCCGCTTCCTGCTGCGCAAACAAAACAAGTAAACAAACTGCAAACATGCTTGATGCACAAGCAAGCAAAATGATGAAGCCAAGTAGACACTACAACCCTGCAGACCTTTGCCCTTTCGTGTTTTTAAGGTAAAGTTCACCCAAATGTGACAATTTCCCCATGACTTATTCACCCTAATGTTCCAAACCTCTTTGTATTTTCTTTATTCTGTGGAATACAAAAGAAAGAATTCTGAAGAACCCAGAGGCTCACAAAATATTGGACCCAATTCACCCTTCACCTGGAACTTGATTGACTAATGGAATCTGACCAATCATAGCAGCGAATCTGCCATTTTGTCCAACAAACAGTTCAGAGTAGATATATTTTTCTGTATTTACACAAGTTATTTAACTGTAAATAATGCTATTTGCTGTCTGAAAATTTGGTTTGCACGCTTTATATTGTATTATTTCAATAATAACCACGCTATTTAAAGTATGCTAAAATGCATTGCAGATGCATTGATGCGCTGACTTTACAAATCAGCGATTGGCTGTTTTATTTAGAGGGCAGGGCTTCCTGTGATTGATCAGCCATGTTAAGTGTTGCATTTCCCCCCATTCAAAACTATACGAGTGACACATCTTGGCTATTCTATAGTCTTTGGTTAGGGTTAGAATAAGTTGACATGCAAAGTTACTTATGGTCAGTCGGATGTCTGTTGGGAGATCATCACAATAATGAGTTGGCAGATGTTAATCCGACAGTGTACTAATATTCTAATGAGAGAGACTGTTTAAAAGGGACCATTAAAATAAAGTGTTACCTAAATTATTTCAGTATGGTTAGTTACAGTTTGAAGAGAATCCTGCTAGCAATTTAATTCAAGTGAGCTAATATTTTAAGCAGAAATGTTTGGAGAAAACGATTGCTTCATCGAGGAATGAGGTTTACCTTAATGTACATATTTTACATAATGTTGCAATGGGTGTATCTTTCGTAAAAGACAGAACAAAAAGATTGATTAGAGTAAAAGATTTATGGAAGTGAAATGTACAGTGCAAGGATTCATGTCATGGTTCATTATTTTCAGTGGCGTTTCAGAAAAGAGTCATTATTCATGACGAATTGTGTTTCAGGAGTAGATAAC
This sequence comes from Enteromius anoplus, assembly GCA_032359395.1. Classification (NCBI taxonomy): domain Eukaryota; kingdom Metazoa; phylum Chordata; class Actinopteri; order Cypriniformes; family Cyprinidae; genus Enteromius; species Enteromius anoplus. The sequence goes on from JAUMHG010000297.1 coordinate 4,008,508, forward strand.
ATTCTGCAAATGTCACTGTTTTGTGAATGTTTTGAGTTATACGTACAAGTCGAATGCAGCTCTGAGAAACTACAAAATATACTGTCCCACTGCCTTTGATACACAATGCAGATAAATGAAGAAAAAAATCAATGTTATCTATTTTGAGACAATGATATATAGCTCCTTTATTGGTACTGAATCAAAAGAGCATGTCACCAGGACTCTATGTTGGTTTTAATGATTACTTCAACAGTATAGCATACTTCTCCTGATCAAGTCCAAAGATTTGAGATATCATTTATGTATTTAGCAGTACAAGTCACATGTCAAAGTTTGTCCAGATTCCTAACCGTAAGTTTGAGAAACCATGGTACTGTATGAGCAGACTAATTAAAGTCGGTCTAGTAGAACAGAAGTAAAGACCATAGAGACAGAGCATTACAGTCTACTGAACTTCAGACTGTTAATACCTTTTGTTCAGTCATTGTGTCTGGTTCCTCTGTGCGAGAACGATCTGTTCTGTGTCTCCCTTTGCTCCGGGACTCTCGTCCTGGTGAACTTTCTTTCCTGTCCCGGCTGCGATGAGGACTCTTCCCAGATTCTCCTCTTCTGTGAGGAGCTCGAATAATCTTCAGGTTGCTGGTGTAGATAATAATCTTTCCAAAATCTAATACTGGTGCCTGTAAGAACAAACACAGATTCGCTATTACACTGTTGTACAGAATCACATTATATAGTCTTTGATATGGTACTCCAAGGCATTTTAATGAAGTGGTACTTGAATGGTAGTCATTCAGTATCAGAGAGCAATTATATCCTCATAGTACCATGTGACCCACAGTGCTTTTTCATAGAACATAGTTCATACAGTCTCATATGGTTTACAGATTTAGAGTGTGTGTTGCTACAGTATGTGATTACATAGTAAGTAATATAATACTAAAAGATGTCATTATTTTGTGTATCTGCTTTTAAAAACTGATTTGGTCCCACTTTATATTAAGTGTCCCTAATACCTGTGTACTTCCATAGTAACTAGATGTGTATGTAGTATGTAACCACAGTGTAAGTACACACCGGTACATAGTATCTACAGCTGTAATATTTCTGTAACTACACACATGTAACAACCCTCAGAATGGTGTGTGTAAGTACAATGCAGACATGAAGAACTTGCATCAAACTAAATTGAATTCTAAAAAGCCAACAACAGAAGGCTTAGGGAAAGAGTAGGAGAGGTGAGCCTGTGTGTGTCAGTGGCAGACTGTTCAGCACTGTCATGCGCTAAGTATCATTTATCATTGGAATCTTGAGAAACACACAAAACTACGTCGTTTTTTTATATTTATTTCTGTGTGTGTTGGGGGGGGATCTTGTAATATGTAAAATGTTAGCCGTACTTACCATACTTACTCAGGATATATTTTACTGTATGTCTTTTGAGGACAGGGCAAGTCAAGAGAAAAAGGAAACCATTGGGGCAAGAGATGAGAAACAGGATTAGGACATGACGCAGGCCAGACTGAAACCTACATCCCCATGAGCCAAATGCCCTTTATGCGTCATGAGCCTGTGCGTTACCCACTGTACCATTACTAGCTTTTACAATTCTGAGACACTGATAGATTTGATTAGATTAAATGTCTGGGATCTGATGATGAAAAATGTGTTAAATATTCTGTCAGTTTTTTTTATTGACATGCTGATATGCAAAAAGGAGGATCTTTGACAGTATTTCAACAGCATGTCACTGGTGACATTTTAATGAAAATGTAAGCTTAATACAACACAAAGAAGCAAATTAGCTTTCAATCTTATTTTCACGAATGAGTAGCTGAGTAGCCAAACACAGTCTTTAGCTGGCAGCTCCAGCTGGGCGTGACACTTATTTAAAGATCCACCTTGTTTGATTATGTTTGTTCAGTCTGTATATTAGAGTCATGTTCTTTTCTTCTTCTTCAGATTTTAGACACAGAAACACAGCACAGTTCACAATGGAAAGGAAAGCTGAGAATTTATATGCAGATGAGATATAATTGCATGCCTATGTTTAGAAGCTGTGTTGGAGTTTGGGTCTATTATTAGATCCAGGAACTATGAATTAGTAACAGTGAGGCATAAAAACTGAGACTTCATAAATATCACTGTGACTGCGGAATAAGACAAAACAACAGACAATCTGGCAAGAGATGTTTTACTTTTCAATGCCAGAATGAAAGCTAATGAGGAGGACAATAAGGAATCCTTACAAAATACACATTGTGTTTCGCCTACAACAAATGACTGCTTTATACACTTCGCCCACCTTAGTTACTTGTAACAAGATTTACAAAATGTCCCATGGGAATGAAATTATGATTACTGTGAAAGGGGCAATTTCCATTCCATCGCGCTCATAAAGAGTGCATTCGGGCAGCTAGGTTAATAGATATTATACTTACTTAAGTGGACTGGAATGATGTTTGACACTGCAAAGCATTATCAAATATAATCAAACATTTACGAAGTACCATGAAAACAGCAGCAGATACTCTGAATCAGAATCAATTATTTTGAAGGTCCTGATTGGTTTAAAAGTGCCTTTAAGGCAAGTCATTTCAGTGGGGAAACATCACATTTTCCAAAGATGTTGGCCAAACTCGAAATTTTGAAATCAAATGTAAAGGTAGCCAGTAGTGGGGGTAACACATTACTACTTTGTTTTCTTTTTTATTGACTGGCAAATCTCCTGACCCTTTTTGTGAGAAATCAGAAACACAGAGGCATTGTGTGCAGTGCAGTTCAGTGTGCATTAATTCATCCCACTGTCAAAAAAAAGAATTAGTATTCATCAAAATGAATTAAAATAAACCCAGAATTTGACGCAAACCTGCAAAAATTTAGTTACAAAAATGTGTCTGATCCCATTTTATTAACCAATGTCTTTGCTGCTGACCTTTGATGATCCATACATATACAAAAATGACTTCAAAGCCTAACTATTGTCCTTCATTGTAATGCGAAAGTAACGCAAAGGTAACGTAATGCATTACTTTCCATAAAAAGTAATTAATGTAATTAGTTACTTTTTCAGGGAGTAACACATTATTGTAATGCATTCCTTTAAATGTAACTTTGCCCAACACTGAAGGTAGCTACAGTGACTTTACCAATTAGCGATTAGCTCTTCACACTGAGAAGGCGGGACTATTCTCCCATATTGTACATTGCACTTTCTTCCATTCTTTTGTAATAGAGGTGCACCTTCATGGTTTATATGAAGTCTTTGATAGGGGTTTGTTATACTGGTCTTGTTGGTTGCAAGTGTGTTCTTGGCAGTTGCTACATGATTGCTGACTTGCTCAAGTCAAAAGAGCCCCAAACCATATAACATTTAGATATCCAGATATGCCTCACATTCCACCTTCAGTGTATGTGTAGCAATCAGCTGGATGTGCCAGCCCAGCTCATGGAATGGCACTCCAGCACCCAGCTAACTGTGTATGTTTTGTGTCTGTTTTCATTCATGGACTCTTGTCACCGCCCATATCATCTGTTGTCACAGTTCCCCATTTATGTCTCCGCCCCCTTTGTGTGTTGCCATAGCCACTCATATCTAGTCTCCTCCCACTGACCTAGTTTTATGTGTATATATCACGGAAGTGTTTGTATGTTGCCACGGTCCATTAGCACTGTCCAGCTGTTAGTTTCTCCACCCGTATTCCTGTGTTTCTTGTTCCCATGTTTCTATTGTCTGTTTGGATTATATTTACTGTGTACCGACCCTCGCCTGGACTCTTACCATTCTCTTGCTCTGCCTCCTCCATCCCCGTCTGCCGGTACTACTCTAAGGCAAGGTCGATAAACAACAGATCAAACCACAGAAGGAAACACGGAGTGTCAAAACGACAGGACGACAGTGCAATGCACCGTGAAGACATACAAACACATCTGGGTTTTATACAGGTAGAACTAGGTCAGTGGGAGGAGACTAGACATGAGTGGCTATGGCGACATAAAAGGGGGATGGAGACATAAATGGGGAACTGTGACAACAGATAAGATGGGTGGTGACAAGAGTCCATGAATGAAAACCGACACAAAACATACACAGTTAGCTGGGTGCTGGAGTGCCATTACCTGAGCTGGGCTGGGACATCCAGCTGATCGTTACACCTCGCCTCTCTTACGTGACAGTATGTTTATGCAGTTATATGTCTCCCAGGCAAGAATTTGAGAGGTAGCAACTGCAGCAAACAAAGTTGGGTTACACAAATGTAATACTAAGTTTGTTGGTTGTGGCTAGTTATGAACAATAGTAAAGGGTTCAATTAAAAATAATATTGTCAATGATAAAGAAATAGACAAAGCTTTTAAAAACCAGGCTCTTTAACTCGTGTAGGTTGGAAATTATTATTATTTTAATATTGTTTTAATTCATTTTAAAAACTGTTTTGACCAAGCGTCAAAATGTGACGAGTTGGAGTGAGACTGTGTTGTAATAACATAATTCGATAACATTTATTTTTAAACTAGCTGCTTATTAGCATGCATTAGCATTAGCCTATGTCACAGTGATGACGCGAGGAAACGTGCGGATCCATTTGCAAGCTTTTATTAGGTCTCACAGAGTAAACACAGCGTCGAAACGGGCAGAGTCAAACAACGGCAACCAGGAACATCAGAGGCTGAGACAAGAGAATAATCCAGAGAGGGTAGCGTGGGTCGGCAACGGTAAATCCAAACAACGAAACACAGGGAAACAAGGAGAGACAAGAATTGACAACGGGGAAAAACACATGTACATCCAACATTGACGAGCGAATTCCCACACAGACAACTGGAACTTAAACAAACATGAGAATTAGGTCAGTGGGAGGAGAATACAATTTCAACATAAAAGTCTGAAAATGGCAAACAGAGACAAACACAAACAAAAGTGCCAACGCAGTCTGTAGCTGGCAACTCCAGCTGAGTGTGACAGCCTGATTCTACAGAACATGACATTATTCTACATCCCTAATCCAACCCCATACCTAAACTTAACAACTACCGCACTAACTATTAATAAGCAGCTAATTGGGAATTTATTGATAGTGTTAGTTAAGTAAGAAAAAATTGACAATGGGACATTGAATTATTATTATAGTATAATGCACCATTTTTTTTTTCAACGGCCTGGAGTCAATTATTCTACTTACGGTTGCTGCACCTCAAGACCTTGATCAGATGATATATTTCAAGATATTTTTTTTTTACTTAAAATGCTATTGTGAGTTAGATTTTTTTCTTCCGCATTTTCTAAAACATCATTTTAGACACGGAGGCTTGAGCCATTGATAGCAGACTAATGCAGTTAATAACTAAGTGTGTGTATGAGTACTTCCTCTGACTATTTTCCTCACTAACAATGCCGCTGTTACCTCGCTTGTGAGAAGTCAAGTTGTTTTCAAGTTGATGTCGTCAGAGTAAGTGAGCGCTAGCAACATTAGCGCATGTGTTAATATGTGTACGCACACACTCTGAGGGAGAGAGAGTGGGAGAGATAGAGTATGTGTTTGCCATACATAATAAAGCGTAATTTTGTGGCAAAAGATGGAAATGAGGTGTAATTTTATTATACTGATTACTATATTTATTTGTTTGGCCAGTGTCGTTGTGGCTTTTCGTTAGTCGTTGCTGTTGTAAGAAAGTTCATTTGATTAGATATATCAATATACAATAATCTGATAACTTTATAGACCTTGGCATGTCTCTGTATGATATAATTTTATTTCATTTTATTTACTTTTCTGAATTTTTCTACATTTACATTTACAGTTTTATGCATGGCTTTAGATTTGCCCCTTTTGAAAAAATATCAATAAGCAGTATGCAGTTTTGTTATATTTAATCATGTATTTTTTTAAATTAATATAACTATAAATATTATATTTATTGTTAAAGGAATTAAAAATATATGTCACAGAAGAATTATACTTTATTCCATGTAAGTGCTGTATGAATGTATGTATCATATTGATATTTTAAAGCATTATATATATATATATATATATATATATATATATATGTCAAAGTTCAGTCCAAAGAGTTCTTACGTTATTATCCCCTTCTGGAAGATCTCCACGCACCACAGAGTTGCATCCTGTCACTCCTCGATAGACGTTTATTCTCTGGGCGATTAGGCCTGTCGGAGGGTACAAACTTTGGTCCTGCATGTCTTCTAAGCCACACAGATGTCCCATCTCCATCTTGGTGTGGATGAAGCTGTGAGGGTACTGCTCCTCTGGACTGTCCAGCTCCTGTCCATCTTCATATACGTGCTTCAGCACTCGGCCGCTGTACGATGAGGCAAGCTTAAACCTCACTTTCCTGGGCTTGTCCTCGATCAAGTTGTCTGGTTGCCCCTGAAGATCCTCCATGGTACCTTGCAGCTGAAATTCCCAACGGTTTTGTAATGAACAGGAAGAACTGTGGAAGATAAGTATTGAGGAGAGACTCGGGCAGTCCAGCTGCTTTCCATAGCCCTGATGAATTATTGAGCAGGGGATCTTGTGCACAACAGGAGAGTTGAAAATTGAGACCTCACAGTTTCATCAAATAGTGATAGTTGAAGGAAAGAAGCAGGTGTGCCTCTGTATTACTTATGCATTACCTGTAATGAATTGAAATTCCTTTCTATTACTATTATGTTGAGAGTAATATCGTTGTGGGTGCACTCCAAATCCCCCCCCCCCCCCCCCCCCCTCAGTGTAAAGACCGAAATTGAAAAGGTACTGTATATAGTATGAAATTAAGACAATATCTGTTTTGTTCTAAATGCCAGTTATTGGGTCATGAGGACAGACACGAAGAGATCACAGATCTAATCCTAAAAGCTCATCACTCCTATAGCTGCGTCCTAAATCACAAACTATATACTATGCACTTACACACTATGTACTCATGCCCTAATATACATTCATAACCAGAGTCTGAAAGCCCCTCCCATCCATTAATTAAAGCTGCATAATCCACTTTTTTTAATTTTTTTATGTTAACACTTGAACTATTTATACTACAGAACAACATATATATAATAGGCACATACTTTTTGTGGGATTGGTTAATTCTTGTTAAATCACAAAAAAAGTTTCAGTTATTCAACTTACCTTACTATGCATTTTGTATTAGGCTTCTGTTACACAAATCATGTTCTTTTTGTTGTTGTTATTGTTGTTGTTTTTGCTTTGATACGGTCACACTATATATATAATATATATTGTAATGTTCCTAATTTATATAAGTGTCCCTAATACCTGTGTACTTCCATAGTAACTAGATGTGTATGTAGTGTGTAACCAAAGTGTAAGTAGTATAGTAGTATCTACAGCTGTAATATTTCTGTAACTACACACATGTAACAACCCTCAGAAGGGTGTGTGTAAGTACAAATGTGTAACAGGACATTGGTAACAACACTTT
>JAUMHG010000297.1:4026891-4042037 GCA_032359395.1 Enteromius anoplus
AAAATAATGTTTCACAGTTAAGTGTGTAATTCGTCAGATTAGTCTAATAATATCCAAAAGACCGTATGATCAGGTTGATAAAATAAAAACTCACCTTTTAGTTCAGCGACAATATCTCTGCTCTGACCAAAAGCCACGGAACAAATAATCAGGTTCCAGATAGGTTTGTCACTTTTTGAGGTCTCCTTGAAACATTTCCGTTGTGGTCTGTGCTGTTTGCAGCGCATTTGTGTGGTTGCATGTGTTTTTTCCTGTTTGCACGTGTTTTTTACTGTTTGTATGTGTTTTCTGAAGTTTGCAGTGCGTTGAGCTCTCGGCCACCTACTATTGACACATTCCTTACATCAAAACCCACTATAAAATCTACCCATACCACTAAACTTATCCGTATTCATTGTAATTCAATAGTTGCAACATGAACACAGTAATTACATTGTACTTAACTTTTAATGTAAGTACATAGTAGTTAAGGCCACCTAATATAAAGTCGGTTTCACAGACCAGGCTATAACCTAGTCTAATGACTAAAAAGTAAATATGAGCTGTATCACCTAAAGGAAACTTACACTCACTTAAAACATGTCAGTGCCTTTGTTTTGTTTTAAGATGCACATCAGTCATGTTTATAAAAATTATTAAAATGTTCTAATTGATCTATGGCCTAATCCTGGCTTAAGCTAAGCCCTGTCTATGAAACTGGGCCTTTTGGGTTTTAATATTGACATTGATGACAGATTTCAATGATCTTTTAATGCACTGGATTCACAGAGGAGAAATTGTATAATATTGTTACCAGCAGACCAGACATTAACACATAAGCATATGTAATTTTTAAAAGAGATATAACTGTTCAAATGGGATGTGTTTTATTGAACAATACAATCATTTCTGCTCTGCAGAGATGCACTGTTTGTAGTCTGGAGAGGACAAAATGTGTTCCTCTTACTTTTTCAGGCCACGGATGAGCAGCTGTGTAATGTATTATTTTGCGTATGAGTGGGTGAGATGTTGCAGAACTCTGTCTTGAACCTGACATAATACTGTACACCATGCTTAAAAACTATTTTACCTCTACAGCAGCAACAGTGGTCTTCCAGCAAATGCACATTTTTATAGTCCATGTAATCTCGTGGTCTTTTTTTCTCTTTTTCTTAAGTGTAGACTAGGGCTGAGGTTGCCATTTGGGATAAGACCCAATTGTGTGTGCATGTAGGCTATTACAGTACATAAGTGTACACAGTTCACATGGGAATTACTAGCTTTAAACAGCAAATAGTGTCTGATATATGGCAGTTAGTGATCTAATTGACTCCCTCATGCATTTTCCTATGGTCACATTTAATTGTACTGACTTATACAAGCATTGTTTATATTATTGCTTATGCTTAAAGACTTGCTGTAATACATCACACTATGCAGATTTGTTGAGGAATGTGAAGTTAGATTTATTTATTTATTTTTTTTTGCCTTGAAAATCCCATAGGCTAAAGCTTAAAGTATTCTTTTTTGTTTGTTTGTTTTGTTTTACATGTACATTTGCGCACAGTTAAACACATTGCTTTTTAAAGTATACCTCATTTGACAGTGTTATGAGTGATAAAAATGTCTTTATAATAATTTAAAATTATAGGCGGAGGAGACAGGACTGAAACGAGGAGCATAGAGAGGTTAGTTAAGGCCTCTAAGGCCAAGGCAGTACTTGCTTCGAGTTCGTAGGTGGACCATGGTGGAGCAGGCAGCGGAGACAGAACAGACAGAGACGCCCTCCAGGGCGGAACAGGTGCTGGGACAGAGGGCCTCCAGGGCGAAGCAGGTGAAACAGGAACCCACCGGCCGGAACAGTGGAGGCTGCGAGGTCGCAGGTGGCCTTGGTGGTTGAAACAGGCCAGGACAAGAGTTCAAGGGTGGTCACTGTGGCTGGAACAGGGTTGGACAAGAGAGGTTGAGGACTGCCTCCTTGGCCTGAACAAGACATGAGGAAGAAAGTTCCACGGTCTCCATGGCCGGTTCAGGACAGAACGAGAGTTCAATGGCCTCTGTGGCTGTTACTGGGTTGGTTGAGAGTTGAGACAGGGTAAGGCAAGGGTTCGATGATGCACAATGATTGTCCTGGAGGCCATGGACTGGGTGGCCATCTTGACTGTTGGCTGAAACTAAGGTTGGGAGGCCATCTTGACTGCTGACGTTGACTGATGCAGGCTGATCATCTGGTGCAGTGGTTCTGGTTTGACCGCTATCTTGTGCAGCGACTCGGGAACGGCGGCCATCTTGTGCAGTGACTCAGGAACGGCGGCCAACTTGAACTGTGATTGAGCCCCTGGAGAGATATCCATCTTGTGCTGTGGGTCTGGTGTGGCGTCCATTTTGTGCGGAGGTCCGGGTGTAGCGGCTATCTTGTGCAGTGGTTGAGTTTCAGGAGTGATAGCCATCTTGTACTGTGGTTGTGGTTCAGTGTCTTTGAAGGGGTGACGCAATGTGACTACCCACTGAACCTGGGAAGTGGTTTTCTCCTTGTCCTCCGCGATGCCCACAGTGAAATTCGATCCCGCCATCATCAGGGCATAATCCAGGAAGTCGAGGAGGCTGCAATCAAACTTCCCTACAGGAAACCGCGATTTGACCAGCTCGTTGAGACCCCAGCTGAGCTGTAATAAGCTGAGACGTGCGGATCCATATGCAGTAAGGTTTATTCGTGCTCGGCAGGCAGGGTCAAAACAAAGCGCAAACCCTAACAGTGCAATAGAGATAAGGCTGAATCAAAGTTGGGGTACACAGGCACAGGTTCGGGGCAGGCAGCAATGCAACAAACAATAGTAAATCAGTCCAAGGTCAAACACAGAAAAGCAAACACGGGTAAATGTTTAGAGATGATTTCAAAAGCAAACCAAACACTTGGCAATCTCTTGGCTAGCGAGATGCGCTTTTACACAGGCATTAATGAGTTAGAGGGCGAGAAAGATAGGGAACAGCTGTGAAGAGTGGTGCATTATGGGGAATTGAGTCCAGTAAACAACTGAGAGTTCGGAGTGATAGGATGGGATAGTTACAATTAGATTTCTTTAAGATGTTTATGATTTAGAATGTTTGTAAAACTGACATCTGAAAGAGGTCTCCCAGATGTTTTTAGACAGCAGATGCTTTCCAGATTAAGAGATCTTTAAACAGACATCTTGCAGACTTACGTGTGCTAACTGGGATTGTTTAGTGTAAAACATGTTGAAGACTAGCTGACAGGCTGTCAATTCATTAAAATATCAGCTATGTCCTCACAAAAGCTGTTGATTCAGTGTAGTGAAGCTTCCAACACAGTCTCATGACCAATTCGTAAGTATTTGTAAAAGGTGGAAAATGTGTGCTAATTTGTACAAATTCCTACAACCTCACTTGTATAATTTTGTATGATTTGTCTAAACCCAAGTGACAGGTAGGTTCAGGGGCAGGATTAGGTGTAGGTCATTCGTAAAAATTCATATGAATTAGCCACCTCGTAAAATATGTACGAATTGCCATAAGATTGGGCCGAAGCTTCTCCTCCATCTATTCCAATATATCCATTGATATCCATAAGCTATAACCATGTGGAATGCCTTATCAACCGCATAGCAATGCCCTAGCAACCACCAAAAACACTCCAATTAATGCATATAAAAGCGTTCTAACTGTTGCCCTAAAACTGCAATGCAATGATCTAGCAACAGCCCCTATTTCCCTAGCAGCGTTACATAAACACCTGAGCAACACCCCTTAACACAGATTTCTAGCTAGACAGGTAGTGAACAGATCTAATTAACATTTGTAATTAATTACCTTAATTTCACAAACGCTGTTCAGCGCAGAGGGCAGTGAACATTCTCCAGTTGCTTCAACCCCTGGTCTTGACTTCAGCCTCGTCACATGGAAGGAAGGGTGACTGCTTGCAGGTTTTCTATATAAGTTCTTTGCCAGGTGATATTTTGGGAATTCTTGTTGCCCTTTGCCTTGTGCAGGCCACCAGGATATTACCATCTTGAGTATCCGATGGTTAGGAAGGTGTAAAACGTAAATAGCGAAACGAAAACAGGGTCCAGCGATGGTTTCTGAGATGGTATGTGTTAAGGCAACGCTATACTCTGCCCAGGCAATTCATACAAATTTGTACGACCTCACTCAATCAGTAAATCGTATGTATTGTACGAGTTGCCAATTTATATGAATTTGTACATATGACCTACCCCTATCCCCACCCCCAAACCTACCCGTCACCGGTGTTTAGACAAATCGTACAAAATCGATTTAGTGAGTGAGGTCATACAATTTTGTATGAATCAGCACAAATTTGCCACCTTGTAAGTTTATGCATATCTTGATTTTCTAGGTCGATAATAAAATCTTGTTGGGCAGTTTGAGTCAGGCTGAGAAAGACAATACCATCAAGAAAGAGGTTGCCAACTGTCAAAGGTATGCCGATGTGTTGGTGGTCAAAATTGATGATGAAGATGGATAACATAGACGAAAGCATACAATGTTGTTGTACGCCAATTTTGATCATAAAGAAATCAGTTACCCCTTCTTCTATTCGTACACAGCAACGTGAGCCTTGGCAATTTTTGCAAAAGATGAGATGGGATTCCAAAAGCCGGGGCTAAAATCCATATGGTTTTTCTGGCAACTAAATCAAACTTTAACAAAGTCGATAAAGTTTAGGATTCCAGTAACTGTTCAATCACTTGTCGCACAACAAAAATCTGGTCATTGCATGATTGCCCATTTGTTGATCTCTAGGGCAAACACTGATAGCTTATATTAATAATGACTGTAACTACTGTCCAAATATGTAGTGATTACCAGTGCCTGGATTTGTGTGCACAATATGGGAGCTTATTGAGACGCACCCACAGAACATTTTACCAACATCATAGTAACACCTTGGCATCCACCCACAACTCTACATCATCATGGACTGAGTTCTGTTTGGTGAAGCACTGTTTTGCTTACTCAACTTTTGCTCCAAAGTTTTATCTCAGCCTTGCTCTCTCCTCTCTTGAGGATCTTATACACACCATGTTTCTTGCTGACTGGTATTTTTCTTTTTTCACTTCCACTTCCAACCGCACTCCTTTTCAATTGCTTCACTGTCAGTTTTATCACATTCTCTCTGTCTGTCTTCTTTGCTAACCCATTTCAGTTTTCACATCAGTGCTGGAGAGCTGACTGACGGCCATTCGCTGAGTATTGCATTCGATATAAATGTTCATTGACCTATAGAGTTAACTTCAACCTCTTTCTATGAGGACTTGAAAAATCCTAAAAGTCCCCGTTTCACTTCAGAGGGATGTTCCACCTTGATGTTTGGAGGATATCGTGAAGAGAAGCAACTGATATCCATTGAAATATTCACTGGATCACCCACGGTGCGAGAATTGAGATACTGCGTCGATGTCACGTTGAGGAAACTTCAAAGCAAGTCTTGCTTTCACAGTAGAGAAGAGCTTCAAAAGGACCACCGACCTGTAAGGAGATTCCTCTAGTCAGCCACTCCTAAAGGTGGATGATATGATAAGCTCACCTCTTCAATTCTCTGCGAACCAATAAAAAAACTCTGACACATACTGGATTTTAAAAGGGTCATGTCATACATTTGCTCACCACAGTTTTTCATAACTATTTTCATGATTTTTTCATTTATTTTGCAGCTGTGCTTTTAGAGAATGCAGAGCTGTAGGTGCTGCACATGACAAGATAGACACAATGTTGTGATAAAGTTGTCTTCCATCTTACTCTTAGTTTATCTGGTGCTTAGGAGAAGTACCATCTAACATTCTTCCCTACATTTATAAGTTAACTCAATGAATGAAATTAACTCTATTATCATTGTTAGCAGTTGACATCTAAATGTGCTCAAGTCAGGTCTAAGTAGTTAGCAGTGCTGCTTTTGTCCCTGCTGGAGGCACAAAAGACACAAAAGCCATTTTACTCTGTTGAGTAAATATACATTTTTGCAAGCAACATAAAAATTGCAAGTGTTTCATCACAGCATCACAGCTCAGAGTACATACACACACACACGCACACATATATATATATATATATATATATGAAAAACCTTTAATCCCATTGATTGCAAATGTGCATAGCATGCTCAGTATACAGCATATTCTTCATAATTCATAATTAATTAGCCACATAAACAAGTCACAAAAGATTTATATTGTTTTTACTGTGCAATGTAAACATTTTATGAATTGCACCAAGCGAAATTATTGTGCTGAACCAAGACCCCTGTGTTCAGTGGCTGAAAAATATTAGTTGTCTCCTGTTTCCCCATTTGTGTGTGTGTGTGTGTGTGTGTGTGTGTGTGTGTGTGTGTGTTTCCTCATGATATGCTATCATTGTTTGTCTTGTTCCGTCACTAATCACTGGGGGTTTTTCTTTCAGTGCTCTATTTTCAGTGAACTTGATGCATAGCGTCCAAAGGAAGGTTACTAGGGCACTGTGATGCAGAGAAATCATACCCATAATTCACCTCATAATCAGCTGCATTTGGAATCATTGTCCTAGAATACTGGGGCTGATCTAGTTAAGAAAATGATCAGGTACAAAAATAACAACATCTAGTTAATATTTTACAGTGTTTAAGACATGAGAATCTTTCACGGCAGCTTTACTGGATTTTATCGGAAATCATTCCTTATCAAGATGAGCAGTGAAGAGACAGCACTGTGGCACAGCTCACAGAGACAACATCCTTATCACTGATGACCTTGACTGAATACAAGTAGCTAACTGCTTTCTTTTAGAGCTCTAAACAAATAAACCTTTTTTTTTTTATTGTGATGGAAAAATATACAGTCCAAAGTTGTTTTGGAACTAGATTTTACTATTGACTCGATTTTCCTAATTTCCCAACAGCTAGTTAATCCGCAACCTCGCATCATTGATAATTATGTCACATTTCATTGTGAAATGTCCAGTGAGCTAAAAGCATGATTAGTTGTCAAAAACAGACGATTGTGAATTTGGCAACATTTTTGTTGTTGTTGTTGTTGTTGTTATCTTGATGTCGTAAATTAAATGTCCAGTGCTGATGCTGTTTTGAATTTAAAAATAACATACCACCAACACTAAACCCTTCTCTAAGCCTAACTGAGCATATACGAAATAAAAAGCACATTTGCTGAAGCAATCACATAATATTAGCTTGTGATTTATAGAAACTGTAGCTCAGCAAAAGTGTTGGTGGGCTTCTGAGCAAGTTTACTATGTCAGAAAATAATTAATCATAATGTATTAGTTTACGGTAACACATTATTAAGGGACCAATTCACACTATTGACTAGCATGCATATTACTAGTAAACTGGCTGTTTATTAGTACTTATAATGCAGACAACATTGCCTTATTCTGTGTGACCATATTTTAGATCTTTTAAACCTACTCAATACTTAAACTTAACAACTTCCCTACAAACTTTTAATAAGCAGAAAATAAGGAGTTTATTGAGGCAAAAATACTCTGTTATAAGTGAGAACTAGACATTAAATAGTGTTACCTAGTTTACAAAACATGCAATATTGTAAAAGTCATAACATGTATTAATCAATGAAATGAAAGCTGGTGTTTTACTGAGTTGTGCACAAATGTTGGTTGATGCATGTTTTAACACAGGCTATTCAAACTCTGTGTGGACAACACAACATTGTCAAACTCTACAAATGACTGCCCAGACCTTGCAGAGAAACTGCTAACAAACTGCTAATCAGTATTAAATAGGCCAGTATATTAGACTTCAAAACAGAGGCATTAAAAAGAGATAATATTCCATGTGACCTGTATGTCACCACGCTCTAAAAGACACCCAGATAAGAGCTCATACCCAAACACATAAGCACTGAAAGATCAAAGACTTACAACATGAGTTAGGATGAGACCTCAGAGGAGCAAGAGATAAAACCCACAAAATGCCACCATGCAGAATATACAGTATTTCTGGTTCAAAGCCCATTTTAAAAGGAACAGTTGACTGATCCTTCAACATCTTCTGTGGTGAGACTATCTATGCTGAACAAGATAAAAGATGTTTGTTTCTTGCTGTATAAATCAAACATCTAGCTGGCTGTCCAGCAGTTGCATGCTGCACGGGATGGAATGGTTTCTGCCCCAGGTGCCCAAGCTGTTACTGTGGATGGGGCTGTTACCACGGGATATGTGGCTGCTAAGGACATACACACACACACATAAACACTGAGAGACGTCACAGCAACACAACATCTCTAGGGCATGTATGCTCCACAAAGTGCCATGGATGCTCGTAGGTCCTTATTCTGATTTTAGTCAGAATAAAACAAGCATGTCTGCAATTTAACCACTATTACAATAAAATTAATAGCATATTAGGTGTGTAATTGATGCAATACTCTTAATTTATTATATGACAAATGTGTATAAAGCAAAGAAAATAAATTCTGCTAAGATCTTTCATGTATTAATGTTGACTTGATATAGATTTAATAGGGTTTTCATACTTGTTAAATTTAATGACCCATCTGAGCACATTTATTTTTATTTCAAATACAATATTTTTTACATGATGAATAAATAAACTTTTTTTTTTGTGGATTCACACCACATATATTATTAGAGCAAACTTGCCAAGTCATGGAAAAAAAAAGAAAAAGATAAATATATGACACCTTTCATTTGTTGGACAAATGTTTTTCAACGTTTAATATTCAATGATGCAGTCTTGTTTAATGCATTTTGTTATACTATACTAATACCAATAGAACATTATTCTAAACAAATTTGTCTCCTCAAGAATTTCATATTTTTAATTAGGCTTTTTTCATTATATTTATAACTCATGCCTCTAGAAAAAAAAATCTGTGACTTTGACTTTCAATTAAGATCCAAGTTAGCTTATGGAGTGTGTATTAAAGATTTAAATAAAAAATTGCATTTTTATGTATTTTCAAATAAATTCATATATTTTGTTAACCCAGTTCTACTCATTAACAAAAATCATTCATAATGTAAAAATTATCATTCTGACATGACTTGAAAGCAACTCTTTAACATTTCTTTCATTTAAAACAGTTTATATTTCATGATTAGATGTGAAATAAACCATGATTGCAACTACATTTCTTACAAAAAAATAAAATAAAATAAAAAAAAAAGCAGCTCATTGGATCTCAATGAAAAAAAACATGCTCATTCCTCACAGTCTCTCCTGTCTTGTCCTGTCCTCATTTTTCACTTTTCTGGTTTTGTATCTGCAGTGCTTAAGGCTCCAGTGGCCTCATGTCCCCCAGGGGCCTCACAGAAAACCCTTGACGGCAACCATACACCTGTCGTCTTACACACAGACACACACCCGCTTTACTTCAACCGAGGACAGTGTGTGTGACAACAGTGCCCTCTACAGAAATGCACACACACACACTTCTAGGAGCAGGAGAACAGGGAGAAGAACCCAGGGCTTTTAGATGACATACAATCTTCGAAAACCATGATGGATGATTTAAATTATTTATAGGGAAGTTTGCTAGACTGTTTTTTCTTTTTTTTTTGTACTGCATTGAATATGTCTCAAAGTAGACACACACCTTAAAGTCATGGTTGTGAGGGATGGAATGCTGAAGAAACAGTGTAGATCTATGTGGATGGATGGATAGACAGATATAGATAGTTACTGAAATATTGCCTTTGTGAAAACTACCCCCAGTCTGCAGTCTAGAAAAAGAGAAAGCATTAGGCAACACTTGTTTAAAAAACTACCTTGTTTTGATACATTTACAAGAATAAGCATTTTAGAAAACTATTTGTTGCTTTTTACATTTAAAATATTTTGTTTCTCTGTTATATAGGGTTGTTGTATATTCATAATGTTCATATACTGTACAATGATCTAAACATACATATATATGGAGAGTTTCAGTGAAAAAGCCTCTAAAAGCATAATGACAGTGAGTGAATGGTCTCCACACATAGTATATGTTCATCAAGTACCCCTTGCAAAGAATGTATTACGTAGTAGCCAGAAAGAAATTCTTAATTTAAAGAAATCTGAAAAGTATGTATATATATATATATATATATATATATATCTGATCGGGCATCTGAAAATATCAGAAGCTATTAGCAGAAGCACCTTAACAGCTTCTCTGAAAATGATGTGACAAACTTTGCTCATCAGCTTGGAGAAATAGCTCTCTCTATATTTTGGTGCATTGAGCTTGTCTTTTGTTCTGATGCGTCTCTCAGTCCCTGTCGCTGACAAACAGCCCCACAGCATGAGGCTGCTACCAGCACACGTTATGTTTGGAATGCAATAATCTGCAGGTGATGAGCAGAGCTGGTTTCCTCCAAACATTATGCTTAGAATTGAGGGTCATCAGATCAGAGAATCTTGTTTTATGTGTGTTCCTTTATGTGTGTTTGCATGTGTCTTCACTAAAGAGAGGATTGAGTCTTGCCACACCAACATAAGGCCCAAACTGATGAAGTGTTACTGTGATGTTTGTCCTTCTGTAGGTTTCTCTCATCTCCACGTATGATCATGGAGCTCAACTAGAGTAACCATCAGGTTCTTGGTACCCACACTAACCAATCCTTCTCCATCAATTGTTTGGTCAGGAGTCCTGGTTTGTTCAAACTTCTTCCATTAAGTGTAACAAAGACTACATGCATTCAAATGCAGCAGATTTTATTCTGAACTCCCAGATGTATGGCTTTATGTAAACCTGTAGCTCATGGACAGAATGCCAAGAGTGTGCAAAGCAGTAATCAGACCAAAGGGTGGGTCGAGCCCTAGCGAGGGCAGGGGTTCGGTGCCCTGCTCTGCCTCCGACTGCCCCCCAAGGAAACAAGCAAATGGTGATGGACGGCTGCCAGAATCTGCTGCCCCCCAAAGAAGGTTGAGTATGGGGAATTAATTTTTTTATTTTATTTATATTTTATTTTTTGCGCTGCGTGGTAAGCGTCCGGACCTGTTGAGAGAGCAGAAACAAGAGTTAGGACAGGTCGGTAAAAATAATAACAATAGGTCAAAGAGGGGCTGGTCAGGGCTTTGGGATATGATGGGTCTCTGCGGAGAGGTTTGCGGAGGTGTTGCTTACCTCTGAGGCGGGTGCTGAAGTGATAGGCAGCTCTGCGGAGACGAGATGCAGGAATTGAAGGGAATCTCAGCGGAGGGAATGATAAGGCTGCTGCGGGTTTGCTCCTGGAGTTGCGGGGCTAGTTTGGAAAGTGACCTTTGGAGGATGCTTGCTTCTGCGGAAGCGGGTCTTGCGGGTTCTGTAAAATAAATGTATTTATTTTTTTCATATCCCTTGGTGAGGGAAGAGCTTGCTTTTGCGGAAGCGGGTTTAGTATTGAACGGAAATCTGCTGTGGGAGCTGTTGTAAGGTGTTCCTCGGCGGGGAGGAAGAGGCTTGCTTCTGCAGAAGCGAATTAAGCAGGTTTAAGATTTAAATGGGAGGCTGCTGCGGGAGCTGTTTTAGGGTATTCCTCAGCGGGGAGAAAGAGGCTTGCTTCTGCGGAAGCGGGTCTTGCGGGTTCTGTAAAAGAGGCTAGCAAAGCTGTTTGCGGGAGCTGGGTGTAAGTGGTCTTCGGTGAAGGAGAGCTATGCTAGCTTCTGTGGAAGCGGGTTTGGATGGATGATGCTAGTTGTAGAAAGCAGCTTCTGCGGAAGTGGGTTGCGCCTGTGTTTTTTTTTCTCTCTTTCTTAGGGTTTTGGGTTTGGTCTAGTGAAGGTTTGCATAGCTTGCAAAAGGGTTGTGGGGTCTGAGCGGATGTTGTTTTTAAAAGCATCAGAAGACCAGCGTCCTAGTGTCTGGATCTGGGATGAGGCGAGGTCAAAAGGGGAAGAGACGATCGAGCTTCTAAGAGCTAAGAAGGCTCGGAGGGTTTGATAGGGGAGCGTGGGGATGTGGTGGACTCTCATGAGCTGGTCAGTTTTGCTGCGCTTAATGAAGAAGGACATAGTCTCATGGTTGGGTGGATGGAAGGGTTAAAAGGGGTTAAAAGGGGAATTCATAGTGAATTCTGAAACCCTTAGGAAGCCGAATAACGCTAAAGTGAACATAGCATTCAGGGTGCGATCTAACAGGTGGTTGCAATAACCTCTGCGGAGGGTAGAAATGCAGTGTGTTAGGATTTCGAGGGTTAAAGGGAGCCTTTTGTCGGGGCAAGCAGGATTTGTTTTTTGTTAGCCTTTGATAATGATGTTGGTTTGGGTGTTAGAAAAGGAAGGGGAGGTCGAGCCGAAAAGCAATTTATGAAAAAATTGAATACCGCTAAGCTAATCTGGAGGAAACGAACAGCATTAAGGTAAGAGATAAAAGAGGAAATGGTTAGACGGAAAAGTCAGGGAACGGCAAGTTGTAGCTTAAATGGAAAGTTTTGAATACTTTCCAAGCGGTGAGGTAAGATTGTAGGGTGCTTGGGGCTACTGCTTGTACCATGGAATTGAGGGAATGCTCAAAAAGGGGCATCTGAGGGGATGGCTTATGGAAATATTAGCTGCGATTATGGAGGAACAGGGGTCGGCAGGGGGTCGGCATCTGGCGCCAGCGTCCTGAATTTCTGAAAAAGAAAGCGGGACAAGGAGTCAGCGATAATGTTGTTTTTTCCAGGGAAATGTCTAGCAGTGATAACAAATTGGTTAAGGGCGGGTTTATGTAGTGGACTGTGGCTTCGTTGTCGCAGTGGAGGACAATGCATGAATCTGTCCATTCTTTACCCCATAAGTCGGCGACAATGTGGTATAGCTCGCTAGATGCTGAGTGGGGAGGGGTAGCGGCTAATTCTGTGGGCCATTGGCCAACGAACCAATGTTTTGGTAAAAGCCTCCAAAGCCTATAAAGGGGGCGGCATCAGTAAAGAGTTGGATGTCAACGGGGTTGGCCAGGCAGTCTTTATAAAAGAAAGAATGGCCATTCCATTGCGATAGAAAAGAAATCCAGAGCTGAATTTATCTGAGGCAAGGGTCTGACAGTGTTATGGAGTCTTCGATGGAAGGCACTGAGGAAGCTAGGGAGAGCAGGTGGGAAATGAAGGGTCGGCCCTGGGGAATGATGTGCATGGCAAAGTTCAGATGCCCAAGTTCTCTTTTGGTGCGCTGGAGTTGGGCTAGGAAATTAGTGGCGATTATGATGATCCTGTCTAATTTCTCTTTAGGGAGGGAAGCCTCGAGTTTTTGGGAGTCGAGGTTAATGCCTAGGAATTCTACGCAGGTGCTGGGGCTTAAAGTTTTTTTGTGGGCTATGGGAATCCCTAGGTGGCTGAAGACCTTTAGGACTGTTGAAAGTCGGCGGCGAGAGGGGCGTTGGGAGTGGAGATGACTAGGAAGTCATCGAGGAGGTGGATAAGATGATGGATCTGGTAGTTGTTAGACAAGATCCAGCAAATGGCTTCGGAGAGCATGTCAAAGATTTTTGGACTGCTTTTATACCCGAAGGTGAGGCGGACAGCGAAATAAAACTGGTTTCGCCATTGGATGCCAAACAGGTGCCAGAAATCGGGCTGAATTGGCATGATTTTGAAAGCGGAAGTTATGTCGACTTTCGCTAGCCAAGCACCTTTGTCAACTTTTTTTAATGATTTCGATGGCTTGGTCGACATTGTGATAGCAGTAAGAACTCCTCAAAGGGAAATTAGGCTATTGGTGCTAGGTATAGGGGAATTGTGCGGGGAAGAAAGATCGATGATGAGCCTCTTTTTCCCCTGAGTATTTTCGAGTTGCAAAGACGATTGGGCTGACTCAAAAGGTACTGAAAGGTGGGGAGGAAAAAGGGGCAATCATGAAAGTGGAGTCTAATTCTTTTTTGATTAGAGAGTCCACTGTTTCTGGTTCGGTGGTGGCAGACTGAGGTTGGGGCAGACGTGGGACTGGTAGGGGACGCCGATAACTCCAGGGTGAAATCCTTGTGTTAACGGACTGAGGTCAGCTCTCCCGCCGGCGGGAGCGTGTGGCTTTTTTACAGGTGTCAGAGAAAAGAACTGAATATGCTCTGTCATATATGATCGCACATATAAGAGTAATACAGCATTTAAATCTGTAAAGGGTCTATTTTTTTTTTTTGAATACACTCACAATATCAACAAAGCATTCTGCTTTTGGTAAATAAAGAAAATTAACAGGGTGCGTTCTTTGTTGTCTTCACAGACATCAGTTATATCTACAGAAAGCTGTATATGCCTACTCTAAAATGAAGTTAGTGCTGTCGAAAACAAATATTCTGTGATAAAGTTATCAGTATGAAAACAACACCATGTTCGTTTTCATGGTTTGAGCTCATAATAGTTAATTCGACCACGCCCCCCTAGCTTCACGCACTTTTGTTATTACAATCAATGTGCGCGACATGTACACGCCCACAACTGCAGCGCGGAGCTCTGCTTGAAAACATTTCTCCAAGTTCACTTCGGCTGCGTTTCACGCTGTGAGAAATAAGGTTTCCTTTACTTGAGACAAAGAAGATTTGACGCGTGGCTCGATTCAGGAAGATATCATGAAAGGAATAACGGATGCATCGTGCAAGCTGCCAAACGGAGCAGATTGTTATAATGAGTAAGTGTTTCTTTATTTTTTTGCTTTGGTTTACATTGTATTGTGTCGTAAACCTGAACACATTTACTAGCTAGGGTTTCCCAAATTATAATTCCTGACTAAAATGCTTAAAATCAAGTGAAACGGTCTTTTAAGATAATACAAAGCGTATATTGATACATATACTGATATTAGCATGCTCACAGATGTTTTGTTGTTTGTTTTTTAGTGAACAGACACCTGTACCACAGAGTCCTGTCTCCTCTCTTCAAGCTGTTTTCCTAGGAGCGCTGTTACCAACATCAGATTTTTAACTACACTGAGATTCTATGGTAAAACAAATCTCTGTAGTTAGATCAATAATGTGTCTTTGACCTTTATTGTGTATATTTTAATTATACTGTGTTATGAATAAAAAAATGAATCATTTAAAAAAAACAGTTTTTTCTCACATATCCTCACATTCTTTGTTACCTAACTTACCTGTCAGTGTCACTAATGGCCCATTAGGGGAGGGGTCTTTGTCTCTCCAGGTGTTAATCACTGAATAGTAATGACCATTGCCACTGCCTTGCATACTGGCTTTCAGCCTCAAAACATGTCTTTTAAAATTTAA
>JAUMHG010000297.1:4059449-4073664 GCA_032359395.1 Enteromius anoplus
TATTATATTACATTAAAACATTACATCCAGATGCACAATAAATAGGTTCTTATTATCATATTACTTTGCATGATGACATCATTGCGTAATCACAACGCAAAACTACTTGTTTGTTGTGGCATTTTCTATATGGCTCTTGTTAAAAGAGCCATATAGGGGGGGGTGTCTTCTGATAAAAAAATTGGGATTAAAAATCGAATCGTTCAGTATGGGAAAAAAAAATCGTGATAGCTTTTTTTGCTATATCGCCCAGCCCTACTTGAATGGTTACATCTGGGTATGTGTGAAAATGAGTGTCTGTAACAGTATATTGGATCTGGGTAGCTCTTAAAGTGACAGCAGTCTAATATTCCACAAAATCTCTCACTTCCTCAAACAAATCACTTTTCCAACTTTAATAAGAAAAAAT
The DNA here is from genome assembly GCA_032359395.1 of Enteromius anoplus. Taxonomy (NCBI): domain Eukaryota; kingdom Metazoa; phylum Chordata; class Actinopteri; order Cypriniformes; family Cyprinidae; genus Enteromius; species Enteromius anoplus. Next base: position 4,059,859 of record JAUMHG010000297.1, read on the forward strand.
ATTTATTTCATTGTAGCATTTTTGTTTATTTGTTCTACTGTAGTTTATTTTTGTCCTATTTCTTGTAATGTTTTTTACTATTTAGGCTAGTTTTAGTTTTATTTAGGGGTGTAATATTGACACTGGTAACAAGAATTGCAAAATTTCAATTTTTGATTGTCAAAGACCTTATTTAAAGAAAAATTAACTATAGTGATTTATATCAATGCTGTGAAATAAAATCGTGACATCACGTTATGCTCATATCGGCCACCCAAATAAAGAAGGGCTCCAATTCCAAACAATCACTTCAAAATCGTTTAAGGTTACATTCTTGTATTATTTCCAATCAGTCACCTTTCCTTACCTGTTTAACTGATGTTCATTCTACAAAACCTTGTATTACATAAATCTGGTCATTAGAATTGTCTTGTATGTTCTATAAGTCACATCGAGTAGCATTTCTAACGGTCCTACTTTTCTGGAAAAGCAAATAATACCTGACTCCCAGTGGCGAAGGTCCTTGTCCGTTGAGGACCCCTCCCTGGAGGAGATGCGCCACGGTGTAGTAAGCCATGTAGATGGTGGAGTCCGACAGGGACTCAATGAGCCATTGTTCATCCCATGGCAACCGGGTTCCTATGGGGACCAAACACATAAAAGAAGTCCAAAATCAAAGGTTCTCTCTAAGGTATAGACTGAAAATTGCTGATGGTATCGCTGAGTGGTTTGGGGGCAAGGGAGGAGCGAGGAATAAGAGTATTACAAAAGAAATACAGATGGGCCTTGTCCTCACAAAACCACTTTGATTAAGATAAGCTTCACACAAAGGCAGCCATCTGGGTTGATTTCAAAAGGATGTGTGCAAAGAAAACTTTGTGCAGTTTGCCTAACTCTTACAAGCGATTTATTTCAAAAGAAAAATCTAACTGGATGCGGTAAAAGCTGGCAATAAAGCTTGTTAACTACAGTGACACACAGTCTTACCTAGCCCATACGACCTGGAGCAGGCATGTTCCTGAAGCCAAGCCAATGTTGCTTCAAAGTTCTTCCTGGTTTCATCACAGAACCTGAAGATCAAAGCATCCAGTCAGTATTCACGCATTCATACGGCCTTCTCCAGCAATAACAGTGTCACACAGCAACTTGACAATTTCCACTGTAATCTCCCAACGCCACAAAGTGTGAGACTTACGTCTCCAGAGCCTCCAGGACGCCCGTGGCTTGCTTTTTCCATTCCTCATTGCCATAATCCAGATACCTGACAGATAAAAAGCCCAGTGTCTGACAAGTCAAATCGATCAGGGACTCCTCAAGGCAAGTCTCCACCACAACAAAAAACGACTAAATTCCCACAAGATCACAGGGATAGGGCTTGATTTGATTGAAGAGGAAGGGAATATACTACAAGAGTGGATGTTATCATGCGTTCTGAGAAAAAAAATAGTATGTAGCATCTGTATGAGAGTGCACTGACCATTGATCACACAGTGCCACAACACACTCGTCTGCAGACCGAGATAACACCTGCTTCTCCGGCTCCATGTAGATCATCGCCTCCCCCTAACAAAAGAAATAAATTAGGGTTAGACAGCTTTTTGATATTTTATTTAAAAAAATAAAAATAAATAAAAATAAAAAATATTTAAAAATTTTTTTATAAATTTAATATTCAATGATTAATGCTAATTTATCAAACACAATACACAAACCTCTAAGGCCTCTAAATGATTAACAATCAAAAACCCGTTGTCTACTTGTTTAGCAAGTAAAAGGGCTTTTTGTATTATTTTCAAAACACCCATCTTCTTGTTGCGTTACAGATTGTCTATTAAATCATTAATGATTTGTATAAAGAAATGTAGAAATACAATTTTATTGTTACAGTAAAATTTTAAGATGAACATTTACAGGACTAAAGCAACTCAGGTTAACTTGATGATCCAAATAAACCTTAGAAAAATCATCTTAAAATATAAGTATTAAACAGATCAGGCTTTAGAGGAATAGTTATTAGCATTCATCTATAAACCATTTTTGAACTGCATTATATTTTGTATTTGCCCACACACATTTAAAAACCATCCTACAAAGACATTATTGGGAGATGTAGAGTGACTAAAAACAATTTTACCAATAGATTTTCCAATATTGAAGCATGTATCCTTAACTGAATATTGGTTTTGCACTACTGTAAATGCATTGCAAATCTTTTTATTTTATTTTATTTGGTTAACATTTACTATTTACTTCACTATTAATCATCATTTATGTACTTCTGCGGAATTTAATTTGCCATCTCAGCAAATGGTTGCAATGCTACAATCAGAATATCATCTTATTTTTGGCCATAATCATCAACAACTGCACCAAATTAAATATTTGAGCTCAGTTTGGGCCCCTGAATAATACTGGGGTGACTCGACCATTTGTAAATTCTATGGGTATAGCTTCCAGCTATTGTTGCAAAACACTTTGTTTTGCTGCCTGATTTTGAAAATTGATGTCTCTTCTAATGTTATTTGAATGCAGTATTATGAACACACTGATGTCTAGTACAAACAGTTTTACCATTTACTGATTGTTTTTATTCTCCTCGATATTTACCTATAGCGTCTAACAAACCTGAAGCCATAGGCATACTTCCGCATTGAAGAACAGGTGAATTATATGGGCTCATATGAACTGTTCCGATTAAAACAAGTCCTGACTTTTGTTTCATGTCATGTCTTGCACGCATATGGTCCACCAACCTTCTCCACCATCATCTTCTGAATGGGCTTCTTAACATCCTGCACCTTCTGTCCCTTGAAACCCTCCACTAACATGATCTGACAAAACAAAGTTCAGTAAGGTTGTTCAGAACTTCACAAGTAGGAATAAGATGTCATTTAGCAGGTATCTAAAGCAAACACACAGTACTCTAGTACTATAGTTTACGGGGTGCCCCTATATGCATTCATCTATAGTACTGCCGTATTGCAGGGAACAAAATGACTAACTGAAGTGATGTTGGTGTTAGAATGTCTTACCCCCTCATAAAAGCCCTTGAGGTACACCTTCTCTTTGGCCTCAGCCAGTTTCTCTCTATCATTCTGGCTCTGGATCTTTAGTTCGTCACAAACCAGAGGAGCCGACAGGTTCCCGTATCCTGGAATCTCAATGATGGGTACCTGGTTTAACAGAAAGCCACTTCAGACCCACAGTATATAGGATGTTTGGAAAAATAACTCGATACATGAAATAGTCTGACAGGCATAGCAAGGCAAACAGCCTTATTATAAAGCAGTCAATAGCTTATGCACTATTTCACATTGCAAACCCAAGTTTCATAGCTATTACTTTATTCTCGTAGTTTTGACTTTATTCTCAAAATGTTACGACTTTAATCTGGTAGATTTGTTTTGTTCTTTTTTTTTTTGGTGGCACTAAAACACTGTCATAGGGATTACAGTAGTATCAGATGTACTTAAAAACATACATAAGAGTTTACCAAAGTTTGACTCCAAGAAAGGCCCACATTTTTCTAATGTGTTTTTTTTTTTTTCGTTTGCCTTTTGTTTTTTATATTTATTTTTAATACTTTTCTTATTTATACATATATTTTTCTATTGTCCTCTGTTGTTTCCTATTATTCCAGTTTATTTTTATACTTTTCTGCTCTGTGACCTTCACTACATTTACCATTAGTCGTCACACTCCTCCTCCCATGGAGGTTGATTATGGGTCATTCCTGTTATGCAGTGACTTTTCTGTCTCTATGATTTATGTACTCATATTTTCTCTAATAAAAAATTGTTGAAATTATATATAGTACATCTAATTTATCACTTAAACAGAGATAATAGACATTAAAAATATTATTATTTCTTAATTCATATATATATTTTTCTTCATTTATATATGATTTCAATCTGATCATGTCATCCTCAACTTCCACTAGAAATATAAACCATGAAATGATAAAAACCTCAAAATATTTTTAAATGATGTTATGGACTAAACTTCAGCTACTCATACACATAAATCATGTTAAAGTATATTTACTGTTGTGCAATTTTCTTCATTTACCATGTCCCTAAACTAATTTTCCACCCTGTTAGGATGTACTTCCCCGCCTTCCTAAATAGACTACAATTCCACTAAGATCATTTCCTATAAGTGATGTTAATTTTTTTTCCCACTGGAATTTAACTGTACAAAAGGAGGTAGCTCTTTAGCTCTTCGTACACTTGAGTTGTTCCCTTCTAATGAACATCAACCACATCAGAGCCATCTTAAGTTTTTACAGCAAATGGGTCAAGTTTCTTGGTTTACAACAAAATGGTATACACTGTGCTGCCAACAACATTTCAAGCAATTTCAAATGTCAGTATTCTCTTCTGAATTGCTGAAAAATGTGAATTTAGTTTAGTTGGGTTTAATATAGTGCCACCTTTATACTCAAAAAACATCTATACTGTAGAGGATGCATTACATATGTATTATCTTATTCAATTTGATATGAGTGACCATTTTAGAGGTTTCACACACAGGGCTGTATTCGGGCTAATTCTGAGTTGTTTATGCAATAACTTTTACATTGAATGTCAAGTCTGTGTTTTAGCAAAAAAAACAAAAAACGGGTATGTGTCCAAAAACACGTACTGAGTAGGAGTTACATGGCAAAGGCTAAATCGTTTACATCTCTGGTTCACCCCAAACAAAGATAAAACCTTACAGTAATCTCACAAAATCACGTATTCCATAAGTATGTATTCATGTCAGTGCAATTTAGACAAGTCCAATGGATTCATAGACCCAGAAAACATCGGGTTAGACACTAAGATTACTTGGCTAGGTCAAATAATGAAGGAGTTAAGATATTCTAAGGGCTTCCTGCTAATCTTGGAGACCATCTTGAAAATCACACCTTTCTAGCGGTCAAACTTTGGTAACACATTCTGTGTAATTATTTTGCTGGTGCTCTGTTTGGATAGTGCACTGTAATATATGTGCTCATAACTGTGAGTGACAGTTAAGGGGTTCAAGTCATTTTTTTAAAACTCATTTTGAATAATTAAAAGAAGAAAAATTTAATTAAATTATTACATTTCTGAAAGAAAAAAAAAAAAGTTCTCCAATTGAAAACATTAGACTTTGTCAATTTAGTTTGGGTACTATTAATGTTAATACAGTTTCATTAATCTAAGTACTGTTAATATTAATGTTGCTGTTGTTGCACAAGCAATTATTTATTGTTTTTATTTATTACTAACAAAAAATGTTTTAAAAAAAAATCACATTACGTTTTTTCCCCAAACTGTGCAGCACTACTCAACAGTATAGAAGTATTGCAGTACATGTATTGTTAATATTTATTTTAACATGACATTCTCTTGGTTGTGCACCTTACCGGCTCAAACGGGAGAACCATATGATCTTGAATTCCGTACTTTTCTCTCAAAGCCTAAGAAAAATAAAAAGGTCAGACATTTTTGCATCAGGAACATTCACCTTATCTGAACGTCAGTTATCTCTCTGGGAATTTCCCTCATTGAAGGAACTCAAACAAAATAAAAAAATAAAAAACAGAAAAAGAAATGCCATAAAACAAATATACAGCACCTGTTTCTTTTTAATGTCCCTCAGAGCGGCGATATCATCAGGAGCATCTGACGGAACACTGGTGACAACTCCAGTTCCTGTGATGACAAATTAGATTTCAACAAACTCCACAATCACGGTTACTTACTTTAAATGCTCCACCTCACATTTCTTCCAAAAACAACATTTTTTTCTTCACAGTCAGACAACCAGTGATCGATATAGACATATCTGACATATCAATCTGGGGACGGCCCTTTCAGGATTAAAACAGAAGCTCAGGGTATAAGAAAAAAAGAGAGTATTTGACGAATCACATTAGGTGAGGAGTTTGTGTTTGGCGAATGTGGTCCGTGCAGCCTGAGGGAACATCCATTATGGACATTTCCATATTCCATTTCTCCTAGCTTCACTGTACCACGCAATGAGTAACGCCGCTTTCATTTTGGCTATTAAAACCATGTGGCGTTGCCCTGCAGCACACTGAGAGATGCATTGGTTCTGCGCAGGGGTAATGTGATGCGACGATACTGTGGGCTGGTGTCAGGTACCTTTGTCTTCTTTAATGGTGAGCATCGGCAGGGCATAAATAGTCTTGTATGAGGTGAGGGGGGCGTTCAACGCGCAGCCGAGGATGTCCTGAAAAAACGGGAGAGGGAGTGAATCTGTGAAGGAGCAGTCTGTGTGCACAAACTTGATTCAGTTTGTGAATCAAATTGTGCAATTTCACAAAAACTTCTGAAAATACTTGTGAAGATTAAAATAAAATAAAAAAAATCTAGTTAACAAATTCAGTGTGTTTACTTTTTTTTTTTGTTTTATAAATGAATATAAAAATAAATCATATTTTATAATACACCAGTAAAATAATAACATTTGGGGGGGGGACACAAACCTGACCCATGATGTTCATGATGACAGGAACCACTCCATTCTCTTTAGTGAAGCCCTGGAAGGACATGTTCCTGGCTGAGCGCTGTGTGCTGATGAACAAGTCCCCGCTGGCCGTCTCAAATATAATGTACTTCATATCTGGCCGAATCCAGCAGTTCGTCTGACCAAACATGGTTTCAGGCCTGAGAGTCGCAGCCACCAGAAAAACACTCTTGCCTTTAAGGCCACTGTGAACATTTAGAAAACAAAAACCTTTAAACAGAGTTTTAAAACAAAAAGACATACAAACACCATGTTTTTAATACCAAGGTCATAGCATGGCATTCTTAAAGGAACCGTATGTAAGAAATATATTGTAATAATGTTATGTTCAACAGGCATTAAGAAATCATGTTAATATGAAGTACTCATATCGCCGACAGTAGTAGTACAGCCTGGATATTCTCGTTTTAAAAAGCGCAGTTGCAGCCCTCAACTGATGTTTATGTCGTCATGTTTTGTTTTGGTCTGAAGCGCCACCCTCCATCTATCTACCAATCACGACATCAGTAGTGTTTCGTCTTCCAGGTTGCCTGCTCTGCATAAACACAGCGCATTCCATCGTAATTGCGCTTGTTCTAGTTGCTGTCTTTTAATTTGGCAACCTGCTTGTGCGTCAGGTCTGAGTAGGAGGGGCCGGGTGAAAAAAAAACATCTCCAGTATTTTGAATTTGAACTGCAATACCTAGTTCAAACCTAAATACGGTACCTTTAAGAGTACACATAAATCGTATTACTTTAGATTGTACCTCAATTTTGCTGGGTAAGGTTCCACAATCTTCATTTTAATCAGGGTGTACTCTTGAGGACCAACTCCCTGCGACACATTAGATTATTAAAGATATAAACAACTATTTTATTTTATATAGCATAGAAGAAATGTCATTATTTAAAACAGCACTCACCTCTCCTGTCTGTCTGTCATGGTCCATGCAGGGCTGACCATCTTTGGGAGAGTAAATAGTGTACCTGTAAGAGCAACAAAGGTTTCAAATCAAACATTTAGAATTTAAAATAAAACAATGATAATAAAATAAATGTGATTATAAATAGCATAGCACAACTAACAGATAATGTTCCATGCATAAAATCTTCTCTTTTTTTTATTTCTTGAGACACCCTATAAATGATTTGCCTAGAACAGCTCATTTTAGGCGTCATCGCTGTGTATAAACTTTTCTTTTCTCTGATAAAATCTTACATTTCTGCAAAAATTATTATTTTATTATATTATATTATATTAAACCATACCTCAGACCATGCTGTTATCAGTACTCACGTTACTGTAATGCAGTAAGGTTTTCCACACACTTGTACTTTTTGCAATATACTTTTAAAGCTGTACTTTTACTTGTTATCACGTAAAATAATCTACTTCATTGCTTTTAAATCACAGTCCGTTACAGAGTACGCCCACATTTCTAATTGATATTCAAACCTTTGATGCATTTTTTTTTAAGTAACTAGTACTCGGAGTACTTTTCGAGAGGAGTAATTTGTACTTTCACTTGAGTACTCTTTAGACACCAGTACTTTTACTTGTAATTGAGTATTATTTTGGTTGTCCCTGAGTGTCCTGGTTGTTTTCATACCTTTTCCCAAACTTGATCTTTTTTCTCTCTTTCAGAGTGATGTACTGCCACCTCACAAAAGAGTCGTAGAAAGGGTTCACATCGGTCGTGATGAAGGAACGACGCCAATCAGCCTACAGCATTAGTGAGAAACAAAGTCAAATCATGCTTATCAAGCCAACGACAAAGTAACCTCCACTATAAAGTTCAGGGGAACATGTACTACCTTTAGGCCCATTTTCTTCAGGTCCTCTATAGCAAGAGGAGGGAAATATTCCAGCCAATGTTCAGCCTCAGCAAACTTCACGATTTCCTCATCCCGCAGCCCCAGAGATTTCATGATGTCCCACTGGAACTTGGAGCTACCAGACTTTGCTACAGCTTTGCTCTGCCAATGACATCACATTCAAACAAAGTGCACTTAATTAGCTTTAATTATTTTGTTAATACACCGTCCGAAGCTCTTGTGAGGATCCAGTCCTACTACATTTAGTTTTCTTCTTCTACCTTCTTGCCCTTTGACTTGTCCTTGATGATGATCTCATCGATGACCTTCTTCTGCTCTTCCTCCTCTTCATCTTCCTCGGGGAATTGCGGCGGGTTTCCATACAGCTCCATTTCTCTCTTCAGCTTGTCTCCACATGCCTGTTACACGAAAGGATATTAGTTGATGTCAAATGTGTCCAGATCTGAAATGCAGAATCTACTCACTTTGATGGGCATCCCGGTGCAATGAAGTCCAAATGGGAAAAGACAAAGCTTTCCTTTCAGCCGCTGGTAACCCGTTGCAAACTACAAGACATTAAATATTAAAACTGAGCCATTAAATTCTATGCCATTTAATTACAGATACAGATTTTGGACTCACCTCACACTTTGACAGACAGAACGTGTGACCAAGGTGAAGCCTCCCATTCATGTACGGGTAAGGAAACGTAACAAAGTATTTGCTAAACAGGTAAGAAAACATAATTAGTCATCAGCATAATCTGCACAACTTCAGAAAAAACATCAAAACAGGCTCACTTTGTATTTCCCTCAGAGGTGGTTGGAGCATCGATCTCAAAAATCTTTTCCTGCTCCCATTTCTGTTGAACCTCCTTCTCAATCTTCCTCAAGAAGTCAAGTTTTGCTGTTCCTTTGCGCTCCTGGAATGACACCAGACCAGCAGTTGTGATACGTTCATTAAATGTGCATATTAACATTTTTCAAATAGTACATCTTACTTCAGCAGAACATCAATAATGTATTGAAACTTTAATTTATATTTTAATATACATCTAACTTAGTGATCTGTTCAGTGTCTGTGTACTAGCACTTGTGTCTCGATCAGAACATCAGCTCTACTGATTGACAGCTGTCAACTCCATTCATATTACTATACCAACTTCATCACACTTGCAAGAAGGTCACACATTATTGAGAGCGCCCACTGTGTGGCTCAAACGGTTGCTCTTACTTTTTCGTTTAGGACAAGAGTATAACGGTAACTGAACAAGGGACACATACGAATGAAGCTAGCAGCTAAAGATAACCCACGCTGCACAATTAACCAGTTTATTTCTTTTTTTATTGTTGTTGTTTGAGCTTATGAAGCAGACACTACTCTAAACCGCAAGAAGTAAAGAGTGTAACCCGTTAAAATGACTTAGAATAAGTTAAATTTACCGTCATTCTGATCTATTCGCTGTAACTTCAGCAGGATTTGTTAAAGAGGGAAACCCACGCGCACTCGGCTGATGACACCGAATGGAAACGTCGCCGCCGGATGACGCTTTGTATCATGGGTAATGTAGTTCGTAGGACCACACTACCGTGAATATCTTTTTATTTTTAGTAACATTTTACAAATTAAATTTGACATTGTAAAATATACTTTTAACGCATATGGACAATTGATCAATTATCAATCAACATATTTATACAGCGAGGGATTTAGAGCATAAGCAAAGAAAACTAAAATAAATAAATGATTTTAAATAAATAAATAAATAAATGAAAGTATAACACGTAATAATAATACGTGTTTTAGGCTACATTTCTTTTTGACTCAAGTAAATCAAATACATTTATACATGACTTAATAATCTTATTCGTAATCTGATGTGTTTTAACTATTTTCTTCTTTTTAACCGATGTCTATATGTATGTACAGATCTATGCAGATATGTGTATCTATGCACGGTACAGTACTCTTCCCCGGCTAACTGAACAGTTGTAAAAGTCATAGCACAATATCCTTAACTATATTTTGCCACAGTGATAATTGTTCTGTGATTTAATTTTTCATTTGTCTTATTTGCTGCTGCAGTGTGTAATTTATGTATTCATATTTTCTTCTCAGAAACGTCTAACTCTGACATAGATAGATAAAATTGCTTATAATAAATGATAAATGAGACAATGTAAAACTAAATAAACCGAATAATATAAAATAATATTTGGAATGGATGTTTTGTAGTCTGTAGTATAAATTACAATAATTAATATTGTTACATTTCTTTCCCCTTTTTATGCATTTTAGAGAAAAAGTGCTGGAAAAAAAATAGAAAAGTTGAGGACTGGCAATAGCTAAAGTCGTCTGGTTAAAGCAGCTCTGTGATTGGCTGCCGTCCTTGCGTTGTGACTTTGCGCCATGACGTCACGCAGAACCTCCAGCAGCTCCTCCGACGTGCTAGTGACTACAGAAGGCCCAGTGTGTGTTTTTAGACGATGCTAGTAGGAGTTACGCATAAACACGCAGCCTTTTATCAGTATTAATCAGTTGCGCGTCAGGATGATTATAGAAAATGTTGACGCTCTGAAATCCTGGCTGGCTAAACTTCTTGAACCCATGTAAGTGATGAACAGTGACATTTGAAACAGTGAAGCTAACTGGCGGCGCTAACATGCTAACAGCTTAGCTGGCTTTCAAACCACTTAAGCGCGCAGCGAATGTATATCGTTTCGTTTGATTTGGTTTAAATGACAGCTCAATTATGTTGTATTCTTACATAAAGTCATAATGTTTAGAAATTAGGGGGGGGGGGGGGGTCATCAAAATAGCCTAATAGTTTTCATAGACCGGGCCAAAACCGGATCAGGGCTCAAGTTATTTTAGTTTTAATACCCTGGCATGCGTGATCAGCAGGCAGACTGTTTATTTTTGAAGTCAGTAGTGTGATTGGTGGTTGTTTCACTAGCTCACAACTTGTCATGTGTTTAATTTCTGTGCTTCTTAGTAGACCTCTTGACCACTAATGTTGTGGGTTGTTGTTTTAAAAGACCTGCATGGATACACTTGACTTTTAGAATTAGACAAGATACTTCTTGTCTCTTGCATATGTGGTTTTACATTAAATGAAGAGATCTTTTACAGATGTGATGCTGACCCTTCTGCATTGGCAAACTACGTTGTGGCGTTAGTAAAGAAGGAAAAACCAGAAAAAGAACTCAGAGCGTTGTGTGCAGATCAGTTGGACGTTTTCCTCCAGAAAGGTGAGTCTTCACATAGCTGTTTATTTGAAATCTAGAAACTGTTCTGAATAGCTATGCACATAAGTATTTAGTTCAGCCCAGTTGTTCATTGATCTAAAAAGATTATCGTGGGCTTTGGTTATTTACTGAATTGGTTCCTTGTTCTTTTTGTTTCACAGAGACGACGGGGTTTGTCGATAAACTCTTTGAATGTCTAACCACCAAAAATTATTTGGGAAACCCGGCTGCTAAAGAAGAGAGTAAAGTCCCAGTGCAGAAGCTTGAGGAAAAGGAAGAGGTAAAGTACACTCCTCAATAGTCATGACAGATTTCTAGTGTAAATAAATTGAGTATATATTAAAACATTCACATCTGGTTTCAGACTAGCCATGTTGAAGCTGATAGGGATAACAGAAGAAGAAGAAGCCCGTTAAGGAATCGTTCTGATTTCAATGAATCAAGGTTGGTCTTCAAGTTTGTTTGTTTGTTTTTTTCCTTCAGAAATCATTCGAATATGCAGATGATTCTTATGTCTTCTTATCAATGTTCAAAAGAGTTGTGCTTAAAATTGTTCAGGAAACTATGGTATGAATTAGGGTTCTTTGATGAATAGAGAGCTGAGCAGAGCAATATTTGAAAGCGAAATGATTTGTGTTTAAGCAGTCAATACACTCATCAGTAACACAAAGCATCTTTATGTCTGAACTCAGGGTTAGAGATGACCGCAGGAGAGACGACCGCAAACGCCGGGAACTGGACCGTCATGGAAAGGGCGGAGAATCATACAGGGGCCGCCATGAGCGGCGAGGAGGAAGCTCACGGGGGAGAAGCTACAGTCGAAGCAGAAGTCGTAGCCGTAGTAGCAGCCGTGGAAAGAGCCGAGAGAGAGAGCACAATCAGAGGAGAGGTAAGGACCGTCCCAAATCACTTCTGTCACTTTACATTTTCTTAACCTTCAAGTTCATTTGTGTGCAACAGAGGAGTGCTTAGAAATGTCTTTCATTTAAGTAGGTAATCGCTTTATAATATGATGCATATATTTTAGCCAGATCTGTTATTTAATTCTTAAATACATAAAACATTCCATTCAAACATGGAAGGACTGCTAATCAGCCTATACGTATTTAGTTTTTCTTTGTCAAGGCGATATAACCGTTCTGGTTTCATTAAAACATAATTAAGGAAATAACATTTTTTAAAGCAAAAGTATAGATTTGGCATAATCTTTTGTTAACAAAAGTGCATATTAATATTTGAACAAAATTTGAGGAGGTGTGTATAGAGAGAACCTCTGAATAGCTTCATGGTTTTAAGGTTTTGTTTCTGTAAGATTTGTTTATTATTTAATAGATTTTTTTTTAAATTCCTCTTAACCTGAAAAAATAGTATAAATGCAAGGTGAAATATGAAAATGCTTCTAAGCCAGCAAAAAATAAACTTATTGGTGATTATTCTACTTGACATTTCTAAAGTTATCGAACTTACTTGTTCTTAAATATAGTACAAAGCTGTTTGAAACAAACAAATACTTCAAATTGGCTTTACTAGAAACTTTATTTAACATTAATAAAACAATTCTAAAGATTTCACTCTATCCATACAGATATTCAACCGATAAACTAAGATTTGAATTGTGCTTTTACTTCAGCCGAGCACAGATCCAAATTTGAGCAGGAGCGGAAGGACCCTGAGCCTTACAACCCATCCTCTTCCCACATGGGTAACCCACACCACCAGCAGAGCCATCCACCCCCCCTGCTCCCTTTGCCCCTTCCTCAGCACCAGTTCCCCCCCCCAGGGAGCCCAGCCATCCCCAATGCCGTAACTGTGGTAGCACCGGCTCACCTGCCTGACAGCACTACAGAGAGCTGGTCCACATTCTTCACCAACCACAAAGACGGCAAGACGTTCAACAAGAGCGGCACGCTTAAACATCGTTGCAGAGACTACGACGGTAAGACACCGCTCACTTTGTCACATGCTCGGTGGGATACGGTGCTTGAGTGCCTTTTTTTCTAATCAGTGTTGTTAATTTAAGCTAGTAAAATGTGTTTTTGAAACTAAAATAAAGTTAAAAAATAAATAAATACATAAATGGTTATACATATGAGTTAAAAACTTCAATGAAAATTAAAATTGGAACTGAAGTTAGTTTGTTGAAGTGCTAAAATGGTAATAAAGATGAATCTAAATTGAAGATAAGAAATCCTATGTGTGTCTGTCTGTCTATAAACTCTTATATAATTCATAAACCTAAATGAAATATCTATCTGCTTATCTC
>JAUMHG010000297.1:4113489-4132524 GCA_032359395.1 Enteromius anoplus
AAATATTAAACCGCATGCGCAGGCTCTAAATTTATTTTATTTTTTTCCTTCGCGGCCGCACGCCGGAGATCCGGCACCATGCCGGAATACCTTAAGCCCTGTTTATGTGACAAATCTTACACACTGAAAATCTAGGATGCTTTGTGACCGGATCTCAGAGTACTGTAAATGCAATCCATCTATCCACTAAAGATTTATTTAAATATTGCACAGGAAAGACATATCGGACTGGTTATCCAGAGAGAGCCAGATTGACTGATGGTCCGATCTAAGTTCGGATCATGGTCATTGCTTGTTAATGCCAAGTGTAAACGCAGCCGATATATGACCAATAAAAAAATGTGAATATTACATTTCTGTTTTAGCAGAAATTCTTAGGTGTGAATAGTATTAAAAATGTTGCTTGGCACCTTCTGAGTGTCAATATCTTGTCGAATGTTGCCAATGTCTTTATTGATCTTCTCTCGCTGTTTTTCAGCCTCGTGTAGTTGTTTGTCCACCTCTTGTAGCTCAGTTTCTTTTTGCTGAAGAAATCAAGAAGTAAAGAAGAAAATGAATGTAAAACATATATTTCATATAGGAAGCGAAAGCTAAACACTATTTTGTTGTACCTCTTTGTAGCTGTCCTTGCCCTCCTCTATGTACTTGGTAATCTCTTTTTCAAGGATGGTTATGTTTTTAGCTTTTTCCTTGATTTCATTTATCTAAAAGAAAGCAAACAGCTTTAGTCAACTCTGATGATCAGCAAAGACTTTATCTTGCATTTATTACATCATGTAGTATATTGTGGCAAATCATTTCACAGTAATAATACGTCATATAAAACAAATAACACTGATGATAGTACAAGTAAACAAACACCTTTTTCTGTCCTTCTTCCTGTTTCTGTCTCCGGCGCTCAGCAAGGTCCTGTTTCTCCTGCTGGAGCTTCTCCAGAGTGGCTGCTAGAGGAGACACATCCTCCTTTGCATCCTAACAAACAGACAAACTACGATGAACAACGGTAACAATACGATTACACTACCGTTCCTAAATCGTTTTTTTAAAAGAACCGTTTTATGCTTGCCACTTTATTTGGTGAAACATTACATATTTTATAAAACATATAAAGTTATTCCTGTTTAGGAAAAACCTAAAATTTCAAAAAGTCTAATATTTTATCATGCTGATCTTAAGAAACATTCTAATGATCAAGTCTGAAAACAGCTGTGTTGATCAGTATTTTAGCGTAAACTGTAATAAAGTTCAATAATTTATTTGAAATGGATTTCTTTGTAACAATGCAAAACCTTATTTTATCAATTGAATGCATTGTTTTATAAAAATATGAATTTCTTCAAAACAACAAAAACCAACTTTCTGACCATACATTTTTTAATGGTAGTGTATATAACAGTTTTCATAACTTTTGCGATATAAAGTCTTACTTTGTAAAAAAAAAATTAAGCAGTGTATCGTTTTAGGGCTTTTGTTGGTTACTGAACAATGTCAGTACCTTACATACGCCCCTCCAGAGTGGTACAGATGTGAATGGTGTCTTAACAGTAAAAAAGATGAAGGGTTGTTGCTTGTGTGAACGGCACTTTTGTTCCTGATTCTTGTAATTTTATAGTAATTTGCTGTATGAATGGGGCAATGCGCCTCCAATAAACATGTATGCATCAACACTTCTCAGAATCCTCTACGAAGGAACCATTTAGCACCAACTGAGGAGCAAGGCAAGCTATGCATATTCAGGAAACCAACATGGATTACTCCATGCAGGATCTGTAGCTGACACTGTGGGAACAGTTTACTGCAATGCAATACAGCTGTTAACTGCTGGTTTATCACTCTCAGACTGACAAACATAAAAGACTGACTTGCTGCTCGTAACAGTCAGACCTGGAGGGTGTTTAATGCCAGGTACTGATACACTGTGAAATGTATATTTCTCTTTAAGAATAAAAAGGCACATTGAAGCGGAGTGGCGCCCCTCACTCGAATGTCTCTATGGAGTGTTTGGATCTCAGTGGAGAACTCCACACACTGCTCCTCCAACTGTTGTCGTTTCTGCATGTTGCTGGAGATCTGGAGCTTTTCTCCACGAATCTCATTTACGCTGCTCCTCAAGGCCTGGATCTGCTCCTGCTGGTCCTGGATCAGTTTCCTCTTCAGCTCGATCTTACTGCAGGCTACACAAAATCATTTGCTGATTTGTCATGGTATTCGCTGCAAAAAACTGCTTAAATTAAATAGTGAAGGCAAAGGTGATTCAAAGTATTTTTAAAAGCTGCCATTTATAAGAACCTAAGCTGTTCACGTTCCCTTATATATTAGTATAAACAGTATATAAATACCATATGACAGTATGACAAATGTTTAAAACAATGTATGTGACTGTTCAAATTTTGGGGTCAATAATTTTATTTAAAAGAACTCTTTCTTGGTTTTAATTTTTAGGCCAAGGACAACGAGAGAAGCAATGTCTGATTTTTCTAGATGTTTTCCTTGGGATAAAGAGGCAGACAAAATAATGAGAAAATGCCCGTGGATGAAAAAGTCTCCTAAAGACCCGCTTTTTTTGTTCTTTGCACTTTGGCTCTGATGCCTTTGACTCTTAGTAGACCGTAGCTAGCGAAAGAGCTTACAAATGGCTGAGATAAGAAACGCTAATGTTAGATGCCATCCTGTTAGGTTGTAAACACTTATCATTATGCCGCAGCGACTGAAAGAGTTTCTCCGATTTCTACAGATGGTTTTGAACCATAGTACATATTCACTTGAGGTTCACAGAAGTTTTTAATCTACATAAACAGCTGAACGTACTGGTGTCCAGACGGTGTTGGGTCTCTTGTTTCTCCTGGCTGACCTGCTGCATGGTGCGGCTGAGGTCAACTCCCTGCAGCTTGGCTGCATGTTGAGCGATCTTCCTCTCTACATCCTTCAGCTCAAGCTACAGAAAAGGAAGAAACATTTTGATTATGCACAGGTGGATAAAATACTGCTCGTTAAATCATGACCTACTGCATACTGTTTCCAGATGCAAATCTCTATAATTTACATAATAATAAAAAAACAACATTGCATTATTCTGAGTGTTCTAGGTAGTAGTTCTTAGTAGTAGCTGTTGTATTTACATGCAACAAAATATGAAACAGTTTGTACTTACAGTTTTTGTAATTTTGTAGCTGTAATAGGCTGCTATTGTTACACATGTGTTATACAGCTACTTATGTAACCAAGAGATTGTCATGTGTTTTGTTTTGCAGACTTTATACAGTACAATAATAAATTCAAGTACACAGACATAAGCTACTTAAAATTAAGGGTATTAAGATTGTCCTGAAGTCTACTTCATGTGTATCTATACTTTAAACCTAATCCAGCTGCACCTTAGTTTGATTTAACCCATTAGTACACAGCTTAAATGCATGTAATACCTTTCTATTTACATTCAAATTAGAATAGTACACAGGCATAAGCTACTTAAAATAAAGTGCATCAAGATTGTACTTAAGTGTAAGTAGCCGTGTTAGACTACCTAATTACAGGAGGCAAGTACTCACTTAAAATAAAGTGGATTGTATTTTCTTTGTTTGGACTAAATTGCATTAAGCTCAGACCTGATACCGATCCATGAGTGATATGTCCTGCAGACAGGCCTTGGCTGTGTCTTCCTCAGACATCAGTGTGCAAAGCAGTGTCTCTTGCTCCTCAGTGTCTCCTTTCAGCTTCTCAATGTCTCGATTCACACGCTGGAGTTTATTTTTAAGCTCTGGGAGCTCTTTCTCCTGGAGCTCTGCTATGGACTGCCTACCAGTACAAGAGATGGACATGGTAGAAAGTGATTAATCCAATATCTTAAGCTGTCTTAATATGAATATGGAGGATGACTAAAAATATGAATGGATGGATCAATAAAAGGTTAAATAAATAAACAGATGGTAGTGGTAAAAATAATAGTAAAAAGATGTATGAAAGGGCAATTACTGTAGGTGAACGCATGAATGGATGGATGAAGGGGTAGAACTGAATAGATGGATGAGTGGATGAATGAGGTAGACTGGTGAATGGATGAAGTGGTAAACAGGTGGATGGATGAAGGAGTGAATAGGCGGTCAGATGAATACAGGGTTTATATGGGGCACGTAGGTTAATGATGAAGGGGCTAAATAGGTATATATGGATAAATGGACGAAGGGGTGAATATGTGGGCAGACAGATGGCTGATGATAGGTGGATGGATGAATGAATGGACAAAAAAGCAGTAGAATGGACGCATAGATGTGATAAAGAGGTGAATGGATGAATATACCGGTAAAGTAAATTTAGCGATAAATGGAGGATAGATACGTATAGAGATAAACGAATGGACAGATAGAGAAAAAATATATTTATTTTTGCCTGATGGGTTTCAGTTCCATCATTTCATCACGTCTGCGCTCCTTCCTCTTCAGGTCATGCTCAGTGTTCTTTAGTTTGTCTGGGACGAGCCGCAGCTTGGACTGCATGTCATTGATGACGTCCTGGAGCTCTGCCTCTGACGGGAACACACGCTGACACACAGGACAGCAGGGCTCGCCCTCTTCCGTCAGCTGACTGATGAACTGACTGTACACGGCTGTGGCACCCGCAAGCATAGCTGTTTAAAAAAAAAAGGATCCAGGATAGAGCAGAGAAAAAGAGACTGAGAATCACATTAAGAACATGGAAGGCAAGGAAAAGGAGATGCTCTTAATTAGCACAAACTGGGTTTAAAAACTGGAACAAACTACTTAACCTCAACTGTGTGGGTACCATTATCAGCCACCGCATTAGAGTCACCAGCTTGCTACCTCATATCTACAGTTAGAGCTGTACTTGGAAAAAAAAACGGCTATATCCTGTCTAGCAACAAAGAGCAATTTACCATAAACCAGGCCCACATGAAATCTTCATCTGCAAAATGCACAAACCATCATTTGCGTAAATGTGCCCTTTTGTGGGTTTGTGTATGGTTTAGGAGGAAATGTACATTAATTCTACGCCATTTTGACAGTTGTCCTCCAAAATATGCACAGAAAATGTGCATGTGTATTTGCGTAGCTCAAAAATGCTTGGTAAAAGCTGAAGGCACTTCTGTACCTCTCTGTTTGGAACACTTCTCCAACTCATCCTCCAGTTTGTTCAAGTCCGACTCGAAGTCCTGACTGCCGCACACCTTAAAAAGTCTCTCTTCATAGTTGGCCAGCTGCTCCTCCTTACGTTTGACTTCTGCACTAAAGTGAGACTTCTTCTGTTCTCCAGATGCAAGCTCCTTACTGTCAAACAAAAAAAATGAAAAGATGTCTTGCTGTCTATCAACTGCATATCACATTAAATAAGGCATATCTTCCAAACCCGAAACACAGTCCATTACAATAACAGGGCAATATGTTTAAACCCTAATAAAACACCACTGTTGAAGTTACTGTAAACTGGAAACAAATCTGATATATTGCTTTTATTTTTAAAAATCATGCATTTGGAAAACTGCATATTCTATGAGATTATTTAGTTATTTTGTACATATACAATTGTACGTATATATATTTTTTTATAGTTTGTCTAGACAGCTTTATAACACCTGTCTGTGTGTAAGCTCAACATCTCCATTCAATACTACATTGTGTGTTCCATTGCCCTTAAGGTGACCTATTCCTCAGGAACCCGGAATCGAAACCATGTATATGTCTTGAGAAGATCTTTCTTATGCATGTGGGTGGTTGTGCAAATGTCATTGTATTCTGTTGTATCAAGGTCAGCGTATCTCTATGTGTTGCTTATCACGTACACATTTGGATTCTCTATTACCTGCCCAAAACATATGCTAACCTCACACTAAAACATTATTGTTTATGGCATTCTCTACTACTTTTATGCAAAATTGTGACAGACTTCATTTTGTTGAGCCGGTCTCTGGTGGAGTGGATCTCTTTGGATTTGGAGTAGATCCAGTCTTCTAGCTCCTTCTTGCTTGGGAAGTGTCCCAACAGAGACACCAGCTCTTCATTATGTCTCGACTTGATCTTCCTCACCTGCTCCTCTTTTTCCATCTGGAATCCAAAGCAGAGATAAATTATTTCTATCTGGCATAAACACTGACAATAAAACCTGTTTTTGCTGAGTTCGACATTGTGCTTATCAGATTATCAGATTTAAAGAACCAGTTGATTTTTGTGAAGTTCAGGCTTACAATCAGTGTTAGGTGCTTGTACATCAGTGTCATTCCTCTATCATTAAATATGATTTTAGGCATTACTCGTGGATAGGTTCAGGTGTGGAGATATGGTCAAAATGAAAATTTTGGATTAAAAATGTTGTTCCAGGGTCAACAAAATATACGTTGAACTCAGGAAAATCAGGACATGCATTGTCACAGTGAGTTCTGACGGACTTCTGAACATTTGATAATAGTAGTAGATTTAAGTATTCCTTAAATTATTTGTAAACTAAGTAAAGTATACACATTACTAAATTGGTAGCAGTATTAAAGTATTCCATTCTGAAGATAATCTCTTTGCATTTATACTGTCATATACATTCCAGTATAATCACATTTTCTGAAGAAATGATTTAATAGTTTGCACCTAACAAAAAAAATAATGATTTAAAAGAACAAAATTATTTTTATAACTCATATCAAAATAAATCCTCAAACAGATCGTGTAAAGCAGGGCTGGCCGATGTTGGTCCCAGAGAGCCACAGTACTGCAGAGTTTCAATCCAACACTAATCAAACAAAGTGTTACTAGAAAGTGACAGGCAGGTGAGTTTGAATCAAGGTTGGAGCAAAACTCTGCAGGACTGCGGCTCTCCAGGACCGACGTTGGCCACCACTGATATAAAGACATGCACTGACATCTAGGTGTTACAGATATATACTGCAAGCAATGTGCAGGCGTACTAATACCAGGGTTCGTGCACATTTTTAGGGAGCAACATTGTATTTGCTTTTTTTTTTGCGTGTGCTGCTGATAGAGGATGCTTCAAATCTAAGGACTTTATACCTGAGGTAATGGTCTAACGAAATCTAAATTTTGAAAATGTTACTTTTGTACAAAGTCATTTATATAGCTACACGAATTTAAAGTGACTGATGCAGTAAAGGTGGTTTTAAATTAGTAATACTGTTGTGATTATCATGTATCAAGTAACAAACCACACATTAACGGAAAGTTTTCAGATGATGTGTACATGTATAATTTCAAATCATTTACCCATATGACTGGTTCTGTGGTCCAGGGTAATCTAGTTCATAGTCTAAATTGAAACTTTAAAGCATTGTCAGAATTTTACTATCACCTTTTTTTTATTTAACATGTCCTTGCTGAATCAAATATTAATTTACAATATAAATATAATTAATATAATATTATAATAATAATATAAATTACAATACAAACATATTTAAAGGGGTCATCCGGTGCAACATGCACTTTTTCAAGCTGTTTGGACTGAAATGTGTGTTGGGAGTGTGTGTATACAACCACCCTACAATGATTAAGATCCACCAGTAGTTTTCGTTTAATTTAATAAAAATAAGTTACCCCTTCTGAAATCAAGCCATTCTCAAATGCACGTCGGTGTTGCATCACACAGACAGTGGCCACTCCCACAATAGTTGATTGACAGCAGCGTGTCACACAGACTGAACTGGTGTATGACATCAGACCCGCCCTGAGTGAGCCGTCATCAGACCGAGACGCAGAGACAAGCACGACTCCTAAGAGACTGAGGTGTTTTGTTGTTGAATGTATTAATGAACATAGCAGTAGTGATTTACTCCGACATCTGAGTGACTGAAGACGCGGAGGATTAACGTTACGTTTGGTTCTTGATCAACCGAAATGCGTTTATGTTCGCGCGAATCATTCATGATCCAGCCTCACCTACAGAAGCAGTGAGTATAATGTCTTTTAATGAATCTTTGCAAATCTTCTTTCCTAATAATGTGCTAGTTAACAAGTTTCACTATGAATACGGTTAAAAAAAGATCCTTAGAGAGCGCCTCGGAAAAAAGAGGGGCGGAGTCAGCGGAGCTCATGAAGATTTAAAGGGGAAGTACACAGAAAAGAGCTGTTTTTGACAGGGGAAAATGAGCAACATTTGTACACTATCCTTGAGAAATTTTGATACAAAACTATATTACAAACTTTCTATTATGACCCTAAAGAATCAAGTGGATTTGTATGACCCCTTTAAATATAAAATTACGTAATTTTAAATTGTAATAATATTACACAATATTACTGTTTTTTTTTTTGTATTTTAAATCAAATAGATTCAGCCTTAATGAGCAGAAGAAACTTCTTTAAAACACTGAGCACCCCTTTATATCCAAAATGGCATGTTCTTCATTTTGTAACACCTCTGCGAGTATTTAACTGTGAGATTGGCAAATCAGGCTTATCCTATCGAAGCATCAAATCTTCAACTATTAGTCCAGTACCACTAACATAAAGCTTGCATGTTGGTTTCATGCTCCTTTATTTTAAACAAAGTGAAAGTAACACTTTCTTTGCGATAGATGCTATTTACACAAAATGACAACAGTATTTTCTTATCAGTATGGAGTTCATACAAAATGAAAATGACAACAGATTCTATTTTCACCATGTATACTATGCAATAATTAGGTAAAAAGTAGTTAGATCTTATTTATACTTATAAATAAATAATAATAAGATATAAATAGGCTTGCTACTGTTGTATTGTGCCAATTTCATTGCATTGCTCCAGTTTCATTGTGATGTGCACTACTGGGCCACCATAATCGGGAGAGAATAAGCTGCATCCTGGACCCTTTCTGTTAAGATCTAGTTGTTCAGATGTTTTATTGCCCAAAAACATTTATTTAGGTTTGTTGTATTTTTTTTTTGGGCATAGAAGCAGGGATTGGCCTCTAATGGACAAAAGACTGATAGTATGTGAGCTCACCTTGTTCTTCTTGAGCATGTCCATCTGTGTGCGTGCCGCGGTGTGTGTGTTCAGCAATCCCATCTCCTGGTCTAGCTTGCGCTGGGCCTGATCCAATTCACTTTTCTCCTTCTGTAGTTCAATCACCTCTGCCTTTAGACTGTCCACTGTACAGGCCTGCACGGCATTATCAAGCTCACGCTCCTATGAACAGATAAGAGATATATGACACAATACAGGTGTCACAGATGTTAGTTCTGTTAGATGCTGATTTATCAGATATTTCTATTCGTTTTTCATTTGACTAATTTACTTATTTTCAAGCCTAGCCATTTTAGTTAAGGAATCAAGCGATTGAAATCAACAAAACATTCATAGAAATACTTCATCTTCATGCTCAATGGAAGTCATGTGTGGTGTAGTTCGGTAGAACAGGCCTAACCGCTTTCTGAAGTTCAGTCTCTAGCTCCTGCAGTCTGCTCGAGGAGCCCTCCAGTCTCTGGAGGTCAGACTTGATGTTTTTCAGTTCCTGTTGTTTCTTGGTCTGTATGTCTCTCTTCAGCTCAATGGTTCTCTCTAGACCTGTCTTTTTATCTCGGAGATCATCGATGCTTTGCTGCTTCTGTGCCTCTTTCTCCTGCATGTCATGCTGTAAAATAGTAAAATGTTACATTACTATTACTAAAGTCATAACTGATAGTTTATACCTATCTTATTTTATTATTTTCAGTATTAACTTTCTGTTAAGCCATAAATAAACACAATGGTATAATAAAGTTAGAGTTATTATAAAGTGCTACTCAAACTATACCATAGTTTGGTTAAGGGCCTCTGTGTCCTGATCCAGTCTTTCTTTGACTTGTCTGTGGAAGCTCTGGAGCTGTCGCTCATTAAGAGGGGTCCGGTCATAACCCTCCAACTCCAGGGAAGCTGCTAAACTCTTGACCTGGGTGTCCCTCTTTTTTATGCTTTGTGTGTGTCTATCTGCCTCCAACTGCAGGCGGCCTACAAACCAACAAAATAATGACGATGAACATAAGAATAAACTTCATATGTGCTGCAAAAAAAGCAACACAAGCAAAACTTTGCTTAAATCAAACTATATCAAATCAAAGACGTAATGAACCTTCCTTTGACTTGCTATAGCAAGTAGCTAAATATTAGAATCAGTACATCAATGACCGATTCATAAAGGGACATCTGACTACCTTGCTCAACTAGCAGGTCAGATTTCTCGCGGTTCATCCTTTGGCACTCTCGGCCGACACGTTCAAGATCTCGCTGACACTCTGCAAGTCTCCGTTCCTTCTCCTTCACAGTCCTCTGGTGGTTCTGATACATGTCCTGCAGCTGCTCATCTGTGCCCTGGAACACCTAAAACAGCAGAATCAGGGCTCCTCAATGAATTAACAAATGGTGTGGCACAAGGCTTTGTCTTAGGCCTCTTGTTTTTTTTTAGATATACGTGCTCCCATGTATATCCCTTTAGGGTTAGAGATATTATTTAGTAAACATGGTCTTAACCTTTATTGTAATACAGTTCAAGAGGTATAAATAATGGCCTTAATTTATGTGAAATATTGCCAAGTAAGGTGTCCCCCACTAGACGTCGCTCTGGTTTTAACCCATGCATACACAGTACTGCAGACTGCAGTAGTAGTAGGGTGGCCAGGGTAGCAATTGGGTGTTCGGTTGCATTGCTCAAGGGCACCTCAGGATACTGAAGCTAGAAAAGACTTCTCTACCTTCACTCTCCCCACCTACAATTCCTCCTGGTACTAAAACCTAAACCTGCAACAACCCTCTTACCAATAGACCAGGACTGCCAATAGATATCATTAATATTAACGAATAATACATAAGTGTCTCTGCTTTGGTACAATTTAAAGATAGAACTTGAATAAAAAGTTAAGTTGTATGGTTTCACCATAAAAGTATAAAATGTCATATGTAGACTAAACCAAAAGCATCCTGTGCATGTTTTCTGTGCAAAACACTTCCTCTGTTTTCAAATGATCATTATCTAGCATTTATGACTAATACTGATAGCAGTGAAACTTGATGACGTTTGCTCTTTTGATTTTTTTTTTTTTTTTGAGATACTTTGATTACCTGCTCCATCTTTTCCTCCAATTCCTGATTATCATCCTCCATCTGTTTCTTCCTGCTGTCCAGAGCTTTGATGTCATTATCCAACTTCATCACTTTGCTGAGGCTGTTGTCTATGTCATACATTCGATTCTGAAAATATATGGAAAGTGTGGTTGGAGAATATGCACAAGCATTTGGGTTAAAGCTGAACTGTGGTTATATGCGGCAACTGGTACCCTAATCTGCATTACAATGACCTACATTCAAAAATTATTAATATTTTGATTTTTATAATTTACCAAAATTGAATTGTCACAGACTTTGAGTCACAAATTGAGAAACATAAAAATGTGTGGCACAAATTCTTTGTGTCTCACCTCCATTGGTTCAATCTGACCCTCAATGCGTTGGACACTTTCTTTAGAGGAAGCCAGCTGAGTCTCTTTAGTGGACAGCAGCTCTTTAATCTCTTGGGCTTTATCTTTGTTCTGTTTCAGGTACTTGAGCTCTGTCTGGCAGGTTTTGACAATGCCGGCCTGCTTCAACCTCAGGGCTCGCAGGGTCTCTAATACCTTAATGTACCTTGAAGCAAAGTTTTTAGGTTATTTTTAGGGCATTTATCTGTGATGCTACCCGAAAATGTGTAAAAGAAAACATGCGAAATGTCAGTGGTCAAGAAAAGTAACTAAATAAAACCAAATTTAGTTTAAGATTTTAACTAATAATTCGTTTCATTTAGGCAGCTCAACAATATATTAATATGAATAATTAAAAACATATAATTCAAAGAATGAATCCACTTAATGTCTAGTGTCAGTTGCAACTAAGCTAAGATTTACTATCGCTCCAATAACAGATTAATAAACACTCCTTTAGCGCCACCTGGTGTAAGAGCATGTAAGAGCATTTACAAAAAATTATGTCTATTGTTTAAATATTACAACAAGTACTAATTTCTTAGATCTTCTGAGATAAAATGAATTTGTGAATACATAAAGTAAACAAGTAAGCAAAAACATAGATGTGATGCAAATTGTTTACCTTATGGAGAAAAACATGTATATGTGTCCCTGGAGCACAAAACCAGTCTTAAGCAGTACAGGTATATTTGTAACAATTAGGATTGTGCTGATAGACGATAGTATCGTGTATCTACAATACTCAGAGGTATCAACGATACCAGATATCTTTGTCGATAGTCAAGACGATATTGGGCTCATTCTCTTATTAATGTATAAAATTATTATTATTATTAAGCAGCCTATTATTATTGGGCTACCATTATCGATTTGCCCCACTATTTCACTCAGCGCCGCACATATACGCAAATTAGTGCTAAAAGAGACATATTTTAAACTTCCTTAACAGCTATGTTTTCTTTTACAGCACATTAACTAAAAAAACTTTGTTGCTTGTTCTTCATCATCGTTATAATAATTTTTTTAAATGCAGTTAATAAGTTGTCAGACTAATGCAGGGCTCGTCGTGGGACGCGCGGTCCAGAGCGCTGTGACTTCTGTAGCTATCCGTTTAATTTAGCTTTACTTCAAAAATGTTAACTTGGGCTTTCTGAAATACTTTCATCTTTAACGTGTTCCTTTCAGTCCAATATTTAGTGTAAAACCGTTGGTCTTTAAAATAAATCTACTTTTGATTTTCAGCGTGTCTGATTTTTAAACTGATAACTTCTGCAAGGATGCAGTAAACTTGTAGGACGCGCGGCCCTATAATAACGATGTATGACTGCTGTATCCGAATATATGAACTAGCTGTTTTAAATATTTTCATATTTAACATGTCAGTTTTCAATATGTTTGAAGGTATAGTATTTCGGTCACTGGTGCTTCCAGGCGCGCTCTCTTTCTCTCTCTCTCTCACGTGGTTTAAAATCATCAAATAGCCTGTGATAAGTACAGAGATCCTCTCTCTTGCCCCCACCCACCCATACACGATAATATCATGTATCGGCGATCTCACAGGCTGGAGATATGACGATATGAAAAATGACCATATCGCGCAACCCTAATAGCAATAGCAGCAATGCATTGTTTGAGTCAAACTTGTAGATTTTTTTCATAAGGACATTAAGTAAAGATCATGTTCCATGAAGATATTTTGTAAATTTCCTACCATAAATACATCAAAACTTTATTTTTGATTAGTAACATTTATTTCTTTATTTGGACAACTTTAAAGAAATTAAGATTTTTTTGCACCCTCAGATTCCAGTTTTTCAAATAGTTGTATCTCAGCCAAATTTTATCCTAACAAATCAAACATTGATGGAAAGCTTATTTATTCGAATATCAGATTATGTTAAAAAAAATTGACCCTTGTGACAGAAGGGACAGAAGCTTCAGTGAGAAATGTGTTGTCCAGATCAACATACCTTGTGGCTGAAAAGATGTCGTCGAACTTCTGCTTGAGGGCTTTTCCTTCACTAAGAGGCCAGTTGGACTCCTCTTGGTGGCAGAAGATGACATGGTTGATAACAGCCTTGGAGACGCCCAGTGCTGAGATCATCTCACGGTCCATTTCAGCACATTTAGAGCTCAGGCCCACTTTCTCTCCGTGCCTGACACAAGAGAGGTCAACACATACCATAATACAAATGTAATCCAACTAAGAGCAAAAAACTGGTAGTAAAAATTGTATAAATATATATATATATATATATATATGATTTATCAACAGTAAGTAAAAAAAAAATTTGTTACAAAATATTTATATTCCAACTAACATTGTTTTTTTTTTCTTTGTATTCATTAAAGAATCCTGAAAATAAATAAATAAATAAATATATATATATATATATAGTTTTCAATCAAAAATTAAGAAGCGCTACTGTTTCCATCATTAATAAAAATAGCAAATGTTTCTTGAGTGGTAAACATAGTATTCTAACTTCTGTCTTTAATGTTATGTTTAGTATTTGTACTTTAAATAAATGACTTTTTAACAGCATAGTGTGACACACGCAAAACCTACTTGAATCTTGTAATGACACCCTCAAGGGTTTTGAACTCAGTTTTCTTCCCCTTCTGTGTGCTTTGCATAGACCTCTGGACCGCCACAGGCTCACCATTCACGTCTCTAAACTGGAGTCTGATCTGTGCTCGTACATCCGTTTCATGGGCGTCCTACATCACACCAACATTAGCATTAACACATGTAGTTATTGCTACTTTTTGTTCCCATAAAGGACAATAACCAAATGATACAAAATAGTTCTATTAGAAAAATAGCAGAGTACACACCACAACTATAACGATAATGGGACAGAGGAATGATAACGTTAGAATCAATTAACATTATTTTCCCAGCTGATGAGCAATAAAAGAAGCTAATCAGAACCATTCCTGCTTTAAAGAGAACTATCATTTAAAGTGGCTGTTTGTAATAAATGTGTGGATGCTAATATAGTTATCATTATTCTTGGGAAGGGGCCTTAAGACATGCAAACTCCATGCAGACTTGCATTACTCCATGACCTACTTTGGGATCGTGGACGAATGTGCTTCCTTTACTTCCTGGTGGAAAGTCTCCTGAAGTGATGTATTTGAGACACTCAATGATGGTCTGCAAGTAATAATAATTTATTATTATTTCTGTAAAATTATTATTGTTTTACATAATTATTGGTAGGTAGAACTTATATAAATATTTAATCATCATAATGTTTCATATCATATTGGCTATGTGAAATTTGCATTTTATCAGTGTCATGACTGACGACAAATATGCCAACCGTTTTTCCAGCTCCATTAGGTCCAACAAGGACCGTCAGAGGGCTGAAGAAGGTGATCACTTGTTTGTCTTTATCCTCAACTCCAAAACTCCTTACTCCCAGGATACTCATCTTTTCAATCTTAGACATTTTGGACCAGTGCTTCGACTTGTAGCCTTGAAATTATATAACAATGAATGCAGTGAAAATCAATGCAAATAATTCAAACATTTTAAGTTACAGAAGCCAAAAAATTATATTGCTATCTCTTGTCATACTAATGAAAATTACTTGGAGAAGTGGCATATGTAGTACCGTATATAGTTCAAACAATGACAATGCAGCTGTTCTAAAATGCAGCTGGGCTATCAAATATATATATATAAAAAAATATGTGAATAGGGATATAAAACAGCAAAGCATTTCATTAGAATACCTTACATAGGATCAACAAGTCTGTAGGCTCCACGTAAATAGAAGTTCCGGTTTGTTTTGACTGCACGCACTCAATCGCATGTTTCCCGCGTCGGCGCAGTGACGTACTTCCGCATTCAAATCACCGTCACACGAACCACCAAGAAACTACAAATCCCAAAGTGCACAGTAAACATTTACTAACGTATACTTGCCTCCTAGTCAGTTCAATATATTAAACATTAATACTACCAAAGTTTGGTTTGTAAATATGGCCCTGAAAAACATAAAGCATGTGTGAAAAGCTCGGAATGCTCCACTCTTCAAGGATTTCAAAGGCTCGGGGTGCAAATGCAAAGCTCCACACACAATAGCTCAGATCTGCACAACCTTCCTTCTCACGCTGTTTCTCGTCGGTAAGTACTTTATTTCGAACCAGAATCAAAAAATTTTCACATTAATCCTGATCATGTGAAGCAGGAGAAACGTTTGACGCACGTGTTGTGTTGATATCATCTAGGTGGCTTCTCAAAACGAGGAAAACCCGTAACGTTAACTACTACTGATTTTTTTTTTTTCAATTCAAATATATATTTTCAAAATTACATAACATGCGCCTAATTTGTTGGGAAGTTGTTCATATCTAAAATGTATTGTCGTTGTTATACCACATCTATCCACTTGGTGCTGCTGTTTTATAAAGTTGCAGATTGGTATAAAATATGAAACAAGTTGCACTAAGCCTTTTTGTAAATGAAATTCAGTTCGAATAGAGTGAGCAGAGTCATGAGAGAGAGAAAAACAGAACTTGCGTTTGGAAGGGAAAACTTAAAATTGTGAAAGATTAAGAAATATTAAAAATAGGAAATACTTTTAAGATGTAAAATTTATTTTACATTTGTTTTCAGCTTTCAGCAGCCTTTACAAAATCCATTTTAAATTGAAACTATATTTCACAATATTACAGCTAATACTGTATTTTGAATCACATTTGCAGTCTTGGTGAGCACAAGAGTTCATGTTTAAATTAATTCATTCAACATTATCTCTTATGCTCATCAAGGCTGCTTTTATTTGCTCAAAAATATAGTAAAAACATATTATGTTTTAATATGTGAATATGTTTTGATCAAATAAATGCAGCCTCTATGAGCGAAAGAGACTTAATAAATAAATAAATAAACATTAAAAATGTTCTGTTTTTTCTTTATAGCACTGCAGCACATGGGTAAGGGGGATGACGCTATACGTGAGGCACTTTATCATCTTCAAGACCTCATGGATTATGCACATCTCTTCACATTTGTAAATACCATGCTTCATTAACGTATTCATTACACCTTATTTCTGCATTTACACTATAAATAATCATTATTTTCTGCATCTTTTAAAGAACATAAAGGTGATATACATACCGAATGTGCATATTGAAAGCGGGGAGGTATGTTTTGGGTATCCTAACAGGGGAAAATATGGAATTTGTGTGTTTGAGATGCCATATATCTGAGCAAGACAGGGCTTTTCTTCAGATGTGCAGATGTAAAGAGTTTGTCGCTCAAGAGCTGCTGAAGACGTTAGTTTCAGCAGAAATCACTGATCAAGACGCTGCTGCTGAACCACGCACTGCACTTAGACTGTTACAGCACAATATCAGATATCTCCTTCAGAATTCGGTAAGTGATTTCTCTCATGTGTTTTGGAAACTGACACAATGATGAACTCAGAATTGTTATGGATTTATGTTTTGTTTTTGTTTTGTTTTTCCTTGCAAGATTGGAGAACACTGTCTAAAAGACAAAGTCATGGTTCGCAATAAGAGTCATTTGAGAAATAATCAAGAGTTGATGTTTATTCGTCGATGTTTCACATTTTTCCAGGATTGGATGTCCAAATGCATAACCAGCAGTGACTTTTGATTTATTCACTTTGATTTCTATCGAGGTGATTGCATTAAGTAACTGTGTATGTGTCTATTACTTTTTATAATGGCCTAACAGGACAAGATCTAATGTTGATAAAAGCTTTCAAACACGTTACTATGTGATTTGTTTCTTAATAATAAATGATAATATGTGACCATGACTTGGGACGCTTTTGTTGTGCTTCCAATGCACTTTATTTATTTTGATAACTTACAGGCAGTAAAGGTTGCAGTAGAGGGCAGTGTCAAGCTTTCATGGGCTGCCACTTCATTTCAACACACTGTGGGAGAACAAATATGAATGAAATTAGGCTGGACATTCTGTTTCCTGTCTGGCTCAGATTGCTCTATAAACCTGTTGATTCAACTGACGCGGACTGACTCACGTGGGAAAAGAAAAGTGTCTTGCAAAAATACACACATTTTCACCTCACAAATATTTTATATGGAATAACAAAGATATATGATTTAATAACAAATCTTTATTCTATCATACTTGGTTCAATTAAGGTATTCTTTTAGTAAGACAGTTATTTAATTCTCATGGATACGTGTTGTCACATACTGAATTTCTTCAAAAAATTTAAATTACCAATTCGACCAAGAGAATTTGCTATTATTATTCCAAAGAGTGTGACGGTACTTTTAAAAAACTATATTTCAGAAGGAATCAGCATAGTTAATCATTGTGGAAACATTTTCATTGGAAATGTTGATGTGCTAAAACAACAGTGTAGTAATAAGATTATAAGGAATGTCTTTACCTGCAGCAAGATTTTTCTGGTCTTCTTTATTTGCTAATATCTCTTGGGTTAAAGCATGAAATCTGTCAAAATAAGTTTAGTATCTATAACAAAATAAAGGAAGTGTCTTGCAAAATATTTCATAGAATTGATCCTGCCAAGCATGTTTTGGAAAGATTTAAGCTTAATATTTCATATACCTGTGAATTTTGTGGTCAAGAAAAAGAAACGATTTTTGCATCTTTTTTTTTTTGGAAAATTTTTGTATTTTGGAAAGATATGGAATTCTATACAATCAGAAAATGGAATGTAAGATATACATTTTTGTATTTGATGTGCTATTTTATATAGAAAATGAAAGATTGAGTTGGAAAGAACAACATATTAGACATTTGTTTATTTTATTAGGAAAAGTCCATATACATAAGAAAAAGTGGGCCTGGTGTAAACCAATTTTTTCTCATTTTATTAACGACTTTAAATTGTCTGTAAATCTCCCGGAACAAACAAAAAATCACTGAAAACATGTAATGCTCTAAAATTATTGAAAATTTCTTTTCTTTTTTTCTATTTTGTTACTTCATTTCTCTGGCAGCTAATGTTAATTTAACATGAGTATGTAATACCTCTTGTTCTTGTGGCGTTGAAATAATAAAAGAAAAAAGGATCGTGCAAGAAAGTTTTAATTTTTTTATTGCTAAATTCAAAAACACACAGATAGCACAAAATCAAATTATCCACAAAACTGACATTTGAACCGACAATAACTCTTTAAAGAAAGAAAAGGAAGGGGAAAAAAGAGGGAAAATGCAATAAAGAGCTATTTTTTAAGTATAGCCTACACAAAAAGTTTAAGTGCAGAGCAAATACCCACAGTTTTCATAGTTTTCTTATTAGCAGATTCAGAAAACAGATTAAAGTAATTCTCCATGTCTATCTTGCAAGAAAGTGCCTATGACGATTTACAAACGGATGATGACCACAGCCACAACATACATACATGTTGCATATATGTATATGTGTATATATATATATATATATATATATGGATGGATGGCTGTATTTACACATACATATATATGTATACATACATGTATACGTGTGTGTGTGGATGGCTGTGGTCATCTGTCTAATATTATTGATTATGTCTAATAATAATCTCATTCTATTCACCGATTGCGTCTATATAATTGGAGGTAATTTTCTCAAATCTGTCACAT
>JAUMHG010000297.1:4137772-4148307 GCA_032359395.1 Enteromius anoplus
CCTGGCTTTTGCAGCATTAGCTGTTTTCCCGGTGTCTTTATTAGTTTGAAATTCTCCTTAACCCTCTAATAAAAGCTCTTGCTCCGCTTGAGAAAAAAAAAAAGAGCTCTCTCTTTTGCCATTTCTTCAGCCAATCAAAGTTTGATCAGTGTTTCTACTATCGATACATGCCGCCTTTTAAACCACCGCACGAGCGCACAATTATCCAACTCAATCCAGCTATACTAATCATCAACAACAGGTGCGTTAGGAGAACTGGATTAGTGAGCTCATAGTTAGCGCGATGATCGGATCTTGGATGTGTCATTTGATCTTGGATGTAGTTAGCGAGGTACGAAGAACGGACCCCAGTTGTGTATAGCTAGTTTGTTTCCAAAACAATGCATAGTACTATGGTGGTTTATCAGCGAGTTACATAGTTGTTCGGGAAACGCACCCTAGGTTAGTAAGCTACTAAGCAGTAGCAAGATCTGAATTGGTGTGTCTGACAAGGGAGACATACAAAATGTGCAAGGCAGAGGTGCTTGTAGGACAGGTTTGAAAACCCCTGGTCTATACAAATGAGCGTCAGTACTTACCACACATTTTATTCTTGTCACCAAAATCCACCCCTAAACCTACCTGATAGTGTTAACAAATGTAAAACTAATATCAAAAGGCATTTATTGATGCAACCATATCATTTCAACTTCTTTTGTTTTACGCAGATTTGATCCGTTTAGTCCAACCGTAGTTGATTCAAACCAGAGCTTTTCAACGCTTAAATGCAACACAGTATTAGGTGAGATACTGAGTAAACCTACCGTCTTTGAAAACCTGTTGATATGAAGCTGGATATGTGTTATGCTAACCTTCAACAAGATCAGTATTCAAATCTCCCAGCATATAAATATTGTTTTGATGTCATAACATGATATACTTTATTAATCGAAATTCAAAACTAAATTTGTTTGTTTTTTTAATTTGTTGGCGCTTCTCACGAAACTTGTTTAACAAACATCACTTTTGTTTTGGAAACTGTTGTTATGTACATATTTCGTGTCTCGCTAAAAAGTGCGCCCAGGTACGTTTACACCATGAGACCAGATAGCAATGGTTACTGACATTTTGTACTGCAAAAGATAGAAATAACTTACTTAAAATCATTTTTTAGCTGGTGAAAATGCAAGTCTTCTAGTTTTGGACACCACTTGTGCATTGAAAAAAAAAAAAAAAAAAGAAAAGTGTAAAAAGTGCATCATGAAAACTGAAAACAAGGTAATCGTTGCATTTAGCATTCATCAGTGTGTCAGCATGCTTTCTCTTAAGTTTTCCACTTGGTATTCATTAAAAACAACAGGGTGCCACTGCATATGGTACAAGTATATGCAGTTTACAAAACTGATCAAGGCATACAGTACCTGTAAAACCGCAGGCAACACACACCGCTCCTTTTATGGATCAAACGTGCAGGCAGGTGAAGTGTGGTACGTGGGCAGGAAGTTATTTTGAGGTGAGCTGGGAAGCAAATCAGCTGGATCTGTGGGGAATAGGATGGTTTCTAGCAGACATACACAGCTCTGTTACACAAAAGAGAGACAGCGAGAGAGGAGGCAGCTCCAGCACTGATTTAACAAGCTTCAGCAAAGACAGATGTTATCTTTCCCGGCCCTGACTCTGCATGTGGAGGCATTGGCTGTGTCTGAAAACTAAAAAGGAAAAAAAAAACTGCAGAGAAAAGAAGGCATCAGGCCATGCGATTATAAATCCAGTTGATTTTGTCATTTTAAAGTAAGTGTCTATATCTACCGATATACAAGCATTCCTAATCAAACATATCACATAGATTTGATGATCAAAAACCTCAAACTATATCTATGTTTATAATTTTTACAGATACCTGTATGATACCTAATAATTAAGCCTTTTTCTTTTCTTTATGACAGATATGCTTGAGGATGTATTTGAAATGGTAATGTTTGGTAACATTATAAATGCCTCTTCATGCATATTAGTGCTGTTACTTGAATAATTTAATGTGTTCTTGCAGAATAGAAGTATTACGGAGACTCCAAACGTATGAATGTTAGTGTACATTCATATAAAAATTGCATATAGCCATGCTGTTCATGAAGTATGAGTCTGGCATTTTTCTCCCTCTTAAATAAAAGCACTAAATAATCTAACCTATTATATATACAGTACTGTACAAAAGTCTTAAGCCACTAGTATTTTCACCAAAAAAAAAAAAAGGTTTTAAGTTGGTTATTTCTATCTTTTGCGGTTTTTCCAAGCATTATTTTTGTCATTGATTGTAATAATGCAGTGAGATTATTGTCTGACAACAGCCACAGACAACTCCACACAGAGATCTGATCAGATCATCATCCAGTCTGTCTGGAATCACATGAAGAAACAGAACAAACTAAGACAGACTCAGTCCAGAAGAACTGTGACAGCGTCTCCAAGATGAAGAAAAAAAACCTACCTGAAAGCCCCTGTACTGTTCAAAGTTTTAGACACTTGTGTAAAAATGATATAAATTGATAAAATAATGTTTGGAAATGTGAACTGATATTTCCAACTGACACACTACTGCAAAAGATAGAAATAAAACCATTATTTAAAACCACCGACTTAAAACCATTTTTTGTTGATGAAAATACTACTGGCCTATAACTTTAGCACAGTGATGTTTATATAATTTATTATTTTTTTTGGTGATCTTTCAAACCTTGATCATTTTTCAACCTTGAAAGTAGATTCAAGATAGTTTACAATAATTCAGCTCTTATATGTTAATTGCAAATGAGTTATTTTTAAAATGGTAAACAGTCATGCCAAAACGTACACGTGCATATGTTGTGCACAGTGTATGAATAATGCATGCCCAGCGCAGTGTCACACAGATCATACAGGGTCCACATGTACATGTATGAATTGGGGGACTATCCTGCCGTTAGGTAAATGAATCAGTCATCTCTATTACTACTCATTTGCATGATATTAGGTTTATACAATTTACTCTTTATTTGAAATGTTTTGTTAGAATGTAAACTTGACCAACAGTTTTGCAACATTTGGTCTTTCCTCTTTCAAGATGTACTTCCAAGGCTGGAAATATTTGCCTGGGGGTGTTATGAGTATAGCCACAGACTGACTTGACCTAAAGGGGCTTTGACAGTACAATAATATTCCATTCCAGTCGTCCATTTTGCATGAAGCAAAATATCTTGTTCATGTCTCACATCAGTGGCCAGGAGCGTTCTGCATGAGGTGTTACATACTAGCTAGGGATCAAAGACCAAAACGTTAGTAAGTTCAGAAGATGAGAGGAGACCCGGTAGAAACTTCTGCCAGTTATTTAAAGTTGAGGTTTTTATAAGAAAATTACTTTCAATTTGTTGACCTTTTATTCCTTACTGTTTGCACAGATCAAACTAAATTTATGAAGCCTTGTGAAATATGAAGCCTCATGAAATACAGCTCATAGTAGAGCAAACACTTATTACTGTTACTCATCTTACACAATTTTAGACAATAAAATAGGCAAGAAATGCTTTGCCAAAGATTTAAACAGAGGTATTGTGTCTGAACCCCAAACATTGAAGGCTATCCCAGAGTTTGGGAGCCAAATGCAAAAATGCTCAACTTTCAGCTCTACCGGTCTTCCGGTTGTAAAACACTGCATGTTTGAAGCACTATTAAAACATTTGAAACACAAACGCATGAATACTTAAATTTGTCAGGACAAACTTTGATGCTGAAATAAGCTTGAGTTTGAAGGTGTTACAACATCAAAACAATGATTGATTGCACATTTTAAAAGGTTCCTCCACCCCAAAATGAAAATGTTGTCATTAATCACTTACCCCCATGTTGTTCCAAAACCGTAAAACTTTGTTTGGCTCTGGAAAACAATTTAAGATTATTTGGATGAAAACCGGGAGGCTTGTGACTGTCCTATTGACTGCAAAGTAATAAACACTGTCAAGGTCCAGAACAGTATGAAATACATTGTCAAAATACTCCATCTGCCATCAGTGGTGCAATCTGATTGTTATAAAATGACAGGAGTGCATTTTGTGTGCAAAGAAAACAAAAATAATGGCTGTATTCAACAAATTGTCACCCGAATATGCTGTTTTTGTTCAAAGTGATACAAATAGAAAATGTATCCATGTGGTGCAGAACAGCTTACACAGTTTGACCCAAAAAGAAATTCATCTTGAAATTGTTCTATCCAGCTGCAGCTAGCAAGGTGACTGTTTCACTTCTTATGAGAATGATTGATATCTATATTCAGGTTAAAGATATATAGCACAGCAAACTGAACAAAAATCTGCAGCCAGAGAGACAGAGAGAAATCATTCAGCATGATTTGTAATCTGAAAGAAGGAAAGGGCGAATGAAGGAGGTCAGTGAATAAAAGTTGAAGTCTCATGACAGTTATATTGGCTATATGACCCTTTATTCAGTGCGCACTCTCTGCTTCAATTTCTGCCAAAATGCTCTTTGCCGTCACATGATATTTGTTGTCACATGATCCAGAGCTATTTTTAACCATGTTCAAATGCATAGAGAACATAGAGCAAGCCAGAACAAACTCCAGCCTAAGGGACAAAAGACATGTATTGGTAACACTTTAGTGTAGGGAAATAATAATTGCTTATTAGCATGCATATTGCTACTATTGGATATTTATTAGTAAGACCATATTCTACATCCTTTATCCAACTCTGTAAAATATGACTTTAACGGTAGAAAACTGTGAAAATGCTACTGTAAAAACCAGTTAAATGTTTAATGGAAAATTCCACTAAAATTTACACAGAATTCCCTGCATTGCATTTCAAAATTTGTTGGAATTTGATGGGTTAAAAAAAAAACAAAAAAAAAAACATTTTAGTCTTAGTTTTTCTTATCAGTTATGTTTATTAGGGTTGTGTGTTACATGTAACGTTGTTAAATTAATGTTCATTGCATATTCCATTTTTAGATTAGATAGAAAGATTGTGTGTGAAAGACTTTGGTTCATCATATGACTGTCTTATCACCACCAGTGTATTTTCCACTGTAGGTACAAAAAAGTATTTTAATAGGTTGGTATAATACCATTTTATCATTTAATGAAAAAACAGTATTTTACTGTAAATTTAACTTAAAACCATAAAACCTAAAATTTTGTTACCATATATTTTTTACCACAGCTTGCAATTTTTTACCTTACATTTTATGGAACATTTTTTTTACAGTGTACCCATCACCCGTACTTAGTATGTAACACTATTAATATAACTTAAAATAAACTGTGTCTGTTTCATTTGCTATAGACAATCTCTTGTGTAAGTTATAAAAATTGCCTTTGAAAAGCAATTGATTTATATCTATCATATCATGATATGTGAAAATCTGCAGAATGCTTGCTTTCAATTTTCTTAATGATTTTTTGATTCCTTGAAACCTTATCAAGTAAAAACTTGATTATCATATGGAAATGCTTGGTGAGGCAAGAGATTAAACATAATGCTCAATCTCAGGACAAGATTGATTCGGTTGGTGGCAGAGATGTATTAGCTGGCCAAATAAAAAAAATAAATAAAAAAAATCAATATATTTTCAAGTTTTTAAAATAAAATATGTCTGGACCGCGTTGGACCAATAGACCTGCTGTTAAAAGTGTGAACTGGTATAAATTGGATAGGCAGAAATATCAGTCAAGACATTAAAGTTGAAACGGCTGATGATTAAACAGCAAGGTCACTTGTTTGCCGCACAGCCTTAAGTCAAACGGCAGACCGGTTGCTGTTTGAAATGCTGCCCCTTTCGTCGATCCAATTTAGCAAACATTGAAATGGTAGAGGAGTTTGATTAATTTGCTCTCCCACCCCATGCGCTTTTGGCCTGCTAATGGACCTGTCTGCATCGCTTTGCTATTCTAATGACATATCATACTTGGAAAAATAGCTGCCTTTAAAAAGACTTCTTGTTGTGGGTTGCCAGAAAAGTTGTAGCTTGTCACTCTCTTTCTCTCGTTGCTGATAATCACTGCTGACAACTACACGCCAGTGTGTAGAATATCACCAGGCAGTGGTTTAATTATGGCACAGAGGTCATGATGGAGTCCAATTATTACCATCCCGAGGACAATTTAAATGAACTTAGTGTCATTAGGGACACTCATTACTTCGGCAAATGTCTGCTTTTGCCTCCTCATGATTTCCAGACTGATTAGAGAGCAAGGGCTGTGTGACGAGACAGGGAAAGTCATTTGAAGTTGCTCTTCAATTCAAATTACATGTCTAATCTTCTTTTCATTAGAACATACTCATTTGTGTGTCACGCATGTGTCAGCCACATGGTAAACTGGACTATGACCGTGAATATAAATTTCATAACTGTCTGTCATTTTGTTTTGAGGTCACTAAAGCCAATGAAAAAATAAAAAAGACAATTATAACTGGATTCTTACAAGACGATGTACAGTAAGTGTTTCTTGTCTGTGTAGTGTTGCTAGTGTGCTTCAGGGGCGGATCAATTTATTATGTGTGTAATGCGTGTATGTGTATATATACTGTATATACAGTATATATATGCGTACATATGTTTGTATTCATATGTTTTATATTATATATAAATATTTAATATGTAAACATAACATATTTCTCTTAAATATATTTCAACCATGTGTTTGTGTATATATATGTATATATATA
This sequence comes from Enteromius anoplus, assembly GCA_032359395.1. Lineage (NCBI taxonomy): Eukaryota > Metazoa > Chordata > Actinopteri > Cypriniformes > Cyprinidae > Enteromius > Enteromius anoplus. The sequence continues at coordinate 4,144,468 of JAUMHG010000297.1, forward strand.
TATATATATATATTGTGACGGGCGTCCTGAGAGATCATCAGCGTCGCCCTGGAAACCAACACAAAACACCTGCCGCCACCCATCACAGGCTGACCGGCTCCAGTTGAACCAAATCAAACACTGCCTACCTAAACAGCGGCCACCGTGACACATGTGAGAAACCTCTCCAAGAGACACAGCGAATGCTAACCTCTCTTTCTCTCTCCGACAGACAGCAGCCTCTAGCCGGTCAGCCTTCACCTCACCGAGCACATACCTTCACCTCCTTGTCCAGCCCAGAGCACCGAGCACCGGATCGCCACGCCTGGACACCCTTGTTTGTTTCACTGCCTTACAAATACCTGTAAATAAAATCCCTTCACTTCATTCAGTTGTTGAGTGATTCTTCCGCCTGCGACATCTGGTGGAGAATGCGGGCAGTGTAGGATAGAATCACCGACCAACATTTCACCAGTTAATCCACGTTTTCTTTTGGTTTTTTTTTTCCTGTCTTGCAGTATGGATCTTGCCGGCGCTCCTCCAACAGCCATGGAAGAAATTCTGAATCGCTCACCGAGGTCGGCATCCGCCAGCAACAAATTGTGGAACATCTCGCCACTCACCAGGGCCATGCTGAGCAACAGTTCTCAGCGCTCCGGCTGGAAACCTCCGCCGGACAGAGAGTTCCGCTCCCAGATCCACAAGCTCAAGCAACCCGGCTACTACCGAAACTCACTCCACATGACGATGTAGAATCCTATCTGCAGATGTAACAACCACGGCCGCTGGTGAAGGCTGGCCCCACGATGAATGGGCGCGAGCGTTGGCACCCTTGCTGACTGGCGAAGCGCAACGAGCTTTCTTCTCCCTCCCAGAACACAACGTTGACGATTTCAACGCCTTAAAAGTGGAAATATTAGCCCGGATTGGGCTATCCCCCACCTGTGCGAAATTCTACGCCAGTGCTGCTGGACGGAATCCCGCCAAGGGCCGACTCCAAAGCCACTGTCCCCATTATGTGCGTGCACGATGACACACGCCAGGTCCCGATACGACGTGTCACCATTTCTGCAGGTCCCGGAAGCTGGCCTGTCGAAGTCGGGGTGGTCAAGAAGCTCCCGGTACCAGTACTCCTGGGACGTGACTGGCCGGGTTTCGAGCGGTTACTCGCCGCAGCCGCACAGCCCGTCAGCCCCAGGGGGAGCAGCCGGCCCCGCAGGCCGCCTCAAGGACCTCATCGCCGGCCGGTATTAGTGGCCTCCGACAGCGGGAGAGATGGTGAGTCCCCCTCTGAAGTCTCTAACCTGTACTATGATGTGTTTCAACAGGCAACAGCAGGAGGCTCGTTTGCTAAGGAGCAACACAGCGATGAGCGACTCAAACACTGCTGGACGCAGGTTAGAGTTATAGAGGGGGAAGAAGTCCAGCCTCCGCCCCATCCTTTCCCGCACTTCGTGGTCCAAAATGGCCTGCTTTACTGTGTCGCGCAGCGGAGGGGGGAGGAAAAAAGATTACTGGTGGTGCCGCGGACGAGGACGGAAGCGATCCTCGAGCTGGCCCACAGCCATCCAATGGCCGGTCATCTGGGGGCAGCCAACATGGCCCAACGAGTCCGCGACCGCTTCCACTGGCCAGGTGTTGAGGCGGAAGTCAAGAGGTTTTGCCAGGGGTGTCCCACCTGTCAGATCAAGTCTCCTCGAACTCCTCCCCCCAGCCCACTGATTCCGCTGCCCATCATCGAAGTGCCCTTCGAGCGCATCGGGATGGATCTGGTGGGTCCGCTGCCGAAGTCAGCCCGGGGACATGAGCATTTACTCGTAATCGTCGATTACGCCACCCGGTATCCTGAGGCCATACCCCTACGGAAAGCCACCGCCAAGGCCATCGCCCAGGAGCTCTTCCTCTTGGCCAGCCGGGTGGGAAACCAACACAAAACACCTGCCGCCACCCATCACAGGCTGACCGTCTCCAGCTGAACCAAATCAAACACCGCCTACCTAAACAGCGGCCACCGTGACACATGTGAGAAACCTCTCCAAGAGACACAGCGAATGCTAACCTCTCTTTCTCTCTCCGACAGACAGCAGCCTCTAGCCGAGCACATACCTTCACCTCCTTGTCCAGCCCAGAGCACCGAGCACCGGATCGCCACGCCTGGACACCCTTCTTTGTTTTACTGCCTTACAAATACCTGTAAATAAAATCCACCCTCCGGGGCTTCACTTCATTCAGTTGTCGAGTGATTCTTCCGCCTGCGACAATATATATATATATAGCTCTGGAACAAAATAAGAGACCACTGCAATTTACTCATAAATCAGTATCTCTCTGAGTTTTCTAAGCACATCTAAGCAAATTTCTACACAAACATACTTCATTCTGTTTACTGAGGTACTTATTTGGTGAGCACCTGAATCCAATTGTATTTAACAGAAAAAGTATAAAAAGCACTGCTGTAATCAACACTTTCCTCTTGCAGTGTGACGAGTTGGATGGTAAAAAATACTAGAAGTCTTTCAAAAGTGATTAGAAATGTAAAAATAAACACTAAACATGTCAAAAAACAGTGAAAAGAAAGGTTTTAAATCAAGAAAAAAGGGCTCAATCCTAGATTTACTGTCACAAGGATTCAGTGAGCATCAAGATGCTTCTTTCCTTAATATTTCAAAGACAGCAGTTCACAAAAAATGAAACATTTTTTGTATTGGTGAGGTTAACAGTTTTTAGGATAGAACCAAAAAGAAACTTATTTTTCTGCAGTGGTCATCAGAGCTCATCAAGGTGTTTTGGTCTCCGTGGAAGATCATCTCTTTGTTCTGATACACCATTTGGATTGAGAAACAGAATAAGAGAGAGACAGACTAATATTAGCGTAGATGCCATTCTTTTTATGATGTAACGGGTACATTGTGTGTTAAGGGGAGTTTTCCCGGTTCCAGCTGATCTAATTAATGCAGCCTAACAATCCTTTAACAGATTTGATTAATAGATGTGTATTAGTGTGTTAAGTGTAAGCCAGAGTATACTATAGATTTAAACTGACAGAGTGTGCCTGCCTCCCGAACAGTATTAGGTAAATTGTTCCAGAGTTTGTGTGCTAAATAGGAAAAAGATCTGCCACCTGCAGTAGATTTTGTTATTCTAGGTATTATCAAATGGCCAGAGTTTTGAGAACGCAGCAGGCGTGGAAGACTATAATGTGATAACAGCTCGCTCAAGCACTAAGGAGCTAAGCCATTCAGGGCTTAATAAGCAGAAGTAGTAGTAATGGGTTACATTCATTTCGTTACATTTACTTAATTTTTTGTGGAAAAAAACAGTACTTTTACTTCGTTACTTTGGGTGACGCTCGTCTCGTTACTTCATCTTAATGCAAGTTAGAAATGCATCCATTTATATGTTAAAGAATACTGACGAGATAAAACTTTATTTATCAAATGCAGAGACGGTCTCTGTAGTCAAGACAACGATAATCACTAGAAATCAGGTGTCCCCAACTAAGCAAGCCAGAGGCGACAGCGGCAAGAAAAACCAAAACCCCATCCATGTGAGAATGGGGAAAAAAAAAACCTTGGGAGAACCAGGCTTAGTTGGGTCCAGTTCTCCTCTGGCCGGACACCCAGCCCCTAATTTCCAGTTCAATTTAAACAGATGTTAGATTGTGTAAGGACTTACGCCGGTTTCACACTGCACGCTTCAGCAGGGCGTCAGCAGCGCGTGAGCGGCACGTAAGCAGAGCAGGAGCGGTGCACGTCGTTTGTGAGTTCACACTGGCAGCGTTTGCCGCGCGCAGCTGAACCGCGGCTAGTACTGCAGTAAGCTATAGACAAACATCTTATTTCTGTCGTATTTTCCAGCAAT
>JAUMHG010000297.1:4195460-4212324 GCA_032359395.1 Enteromius anoplus
GTCGTCTTTTGCAAACACTTGATTTATATAAGAAGTAGGAAACAATGGTGTTTGAGACTCACAGTATGTTATGTACACGTACTGAACTGTTAATTATTCAACCATGTCAAAGTCAATTCAGTTTTTCATTCTATGGCAGCTTTAACATATACATATAAATCATCATATAAAACAATGTGACATATAAAATCACATTGTGAGATACAGAGAAATAAAGTGTTAACGGCGAGGTACAAATTCACATTTCCGAGTAATAAAGTTGCAATTGTGAGAAGGTAATTAAATTTGCTGCAAACATTCATAAATAAAGCTTTCATTAGGTGTGAGAAAATAGAGAAGGTTTAATGGCACCTCTATAAAAAGTAGCCTGTTAATAGCTGCGTGTCAGCCACAAACACATAGAATAATAAAAAAAAGCTGTCATTATGGCTTTAGACATGCTATCATCCATGTATGGTTAGAAAACTGAGACAAACACTTCTGAACATCATTCTCCAATAACACTGCATGAATAATTAGAACTTTACATGGTAAACCTCCTCAAACTGGCCAATGATATGCAATGGTCTTATTGACCACTTTGATTAGAAATATAGAACTTTTGCTCATATTGACATTTTTCATGAAAAAATGTAAGAGTTTTTGCTCTAGCCGGTTGATCAATTATGGAGAGCTTTCTACTGACCAATGAAGGTGTAAATACAACCTCTTACTCTGTATTCAGTCCCATCACTGGGACATCTTTCCTCAGTCATCAATTCTCATTCCCATGTGCTCAATACCCACAGATTGATTTCTTATATGGAGTGACTTGGAAGCAAATGCAGGATTCCAGGCTTGAACTTGGTCAATATTATGCAACACGGCAAGACCCCACTGATGGAAGATGCTTATGCCTGAACTGCACGAGGGTCAAGCAGGGCTGAAGAAATCTATTGGGACTTGTCTGGAAATGACAAAGGTGAGGGAAAGGTTGGACTGGAGAATGTTTACAGTGGAAGAGACAGACATGTTAGCTGTCAACAGGAACGTACGGGAGCACAGCCTCTCAGGATGAATACTACAAGACAGCACCACTGAATCACTTTGACTTTTACCAAGTGAACAAGATCGGATACTGTTTAAAATGAGAGTGTGATGAAAGCTCGGATATTTATAAGTCTTGAATCATTTATTTTGTCCATCAGTACAGAATTTGTGAAGCATATTAACTTTAAGCACCTATACTTTTTCACAAAATTCAGCTCTACTACTACAACAGCCTGAGTGTTTGTGCTGCTTTCATGTCATTTTCAAATGACTGCAATTACAAGATGACATGCAGTAGATTATACTCAAGTTAGTTTCTATGGCAATGCTAACAATGCCAAAATGGATTCATAGATCCATGGATGCAGTGGAAAATAAGGAATCAATAAATATATACAATATATGTACATTTCAGGTACTTATATGCACTCTTTAGAGGTGGGTAAATAAATAAAAAGTTACTGTCCAAAAAGACCGAGTCCAGAAACGTAGCAAAAACCTTTTTAAAATAGTCCATGTGACATTAGCGGATCAACTTCCGTTTGCGAAGCTAGAAGAATACTCTTTTTTTTTCACAAACCGCCCCCACCCCTCCCCCCACCCCCCATGTTTTCTTTATCATGTTGGAATCATGCACTACACCAAACCCTGAACATAAACCTTCTGTATAGTGTTAACAATGGCAAAACATGATCTCTGCTGCAGCCATGCTATTTTAACTTCCTTGATTTGAGCTGTTTTGTTGAACCATGAATTCATGGTGAACGAATCAGAGCTCTTCTTCGCCAAGCTGTGTTTGTGACGACAACATTCAGAAATATCAGTTTTCAAAACATGGAGGATGTTAAAATTGCTTTGAAGTCATAACATAACATTCTACAAGTAATTGTGTAAAAATTACCCTAATCAAAAATACAAATGTATCTTCAAAAAGTTTTCAAAACTTCTATCTATCGATCTTAAATTGACCGTCATTTCAATTCTGAACATTCTCCTGAGCTTTGGAGCATTTGATTGACATGACATAATTTGAAAAGTATGCCTTATAAATAATCCGAAGTGCTTATAGAAGTAAAAAAAAAAAAAAAAAAAAAAGATGTGGCCACAGTGGAGTTTCTGATCTTAAATGCGGTTGGACAATTTAAAGCCATACATAACTGCAATTCTTTGCATACATATAATAAACATTTTATGTAAAATAAATGTGGGGTTTAAAGTGCCACCAACCTTCGAGAATTTGAAACATCAATGAACGGCCTTGAAGTGCAGTAGCTGGAAGGAAGAGAGAGCCGAAATAGAAAATGGTATTTTTACTAGGTTTGGGTCAATATCTGCCAATTTCACAGACATTTAATGTCCATCCACTGGTCTCCAGGTCTGTCCAAATCCAGTTGCATAGCTGCTAGTTTCACCAAGATGTTATCCAACTTTCGGTCAACCATAGTCTGTGTACTAACAGCTCTCGTCACCGCTATTTCCCAGCCAGCCATTCTCTTTGGGTTGAGACTGACTGCTTTAAAAAATTTGTCGACATTTGTCGAGTGTCGCCACCCGTGGTCAGACCCTGCCTTCCTACGGGCCGGAGTGCCCCTGGGACAGGTGTCCAGGCATGTCGTGGTCCACACAGATGCCTCCTCTACGTGTTGGGGTGCCATATGCAACGGGCAAGCAGCCTCGGGTCCCTGGACAGGCGCTGGACTGCTTTGGCATATCAATTGCCTGGAGTTGTACGCAGTGTTTCTGGCCCTGCGTTGCTTTCGACCGATGCTGTACCACAGGCACATGCTGGTCCGCATTGACAACACTGCAGCCGTTGTGTACATCAACCAACAGGGTGGTCTACGCTTCTGCTGCATGTCACAACTCGCCCGCCATCTGGTCCTGTGGAGTCAGACGCTGCTGAAATCATCGCATGCTGTTCACATTCCAGGGTAACTCAACCGTATGGCCGATAAGCTTTCAGGGCAATCCATCCCTGCTGGAGAATGGCGACTCCACCCCCAGGCAGTCCAGCTGATCTAGAGCAACTTCGACAAGGCAGAGATAGATCTCTTTGCTTCCCCCGAGTCCTCCCACTGCCAGCAGTATTACTCCCTCGATGAGGCGCCCCTCGGCAGGGACGCACTGGCTCTCAGCTGGCCTCTGGGGCCCAAGTGCACCTTTCCCCCAGTCAGACTCCTTGCACAGACCTTGTGCAAGATCAGGTAGGATGAGGAGCTGGTTCTGCTGGTAGCACCATGCTGGCCCTCCCGGACCAGGTTTGCCACCTAGTGCTCCTCGCTGCAGCCCCTTCTTGGAAAATGCCCTTGAGGAGAAACCCTCTCTCTCAGGGGATGGGCACGATTTGGCACCCGCGACCCGATCTATGGAACCTGCACATCTGGCTCCTGGACGAGACATGGCAGACCTCTCCGGCCTTCCAGCAGCTGTGATTAACATCATCTCTCAGTCTAGGGCCCCTTCAACAAGGCAGGCCTATGCTCTGAGATGGGGTCTATTCGTCGACATGTGCTCCTCTCGCACAGAGATGCCCAATTGCAGTGCTGCTTTCCTTCCTGCAGGAGTTGGAGCACAGGCTGTCCCCTTTGACTCCCAAAGTGTATGTTGCTGCCATAGCGGCATACCACAATGCAGTTGAGGGTGCGTCCCTTGGGAAGCACCAACTCATCGTAAGGTTCCTCAGAGGTGCGCGTTGGGTTAATCCCGTGAGACCGACTCCGGTGCCCTCTTGGTACCTTGCCGTCACCTTACAGGGCCTGCGGCAAGCTTCTTTTGAGCCCTTAGCATCAGTCAAGATAAAATATCACTTAAGACAGCGCTCCATATTGCTTTGGCCTCCATCAAGAGGGTAGGTGACCTACAAGCCTTCTCTATCTACGAAGAGTGCCCAAGGTTCCTACCACACCAAATCCGAGATCAGTTAATGAACCTGCAAGCTGTGCCCCAGGAGGAGGCAGACCCGGCCTTAGAGTGCTGTGTCCAGTACACGCATTGCGCCTCTACGTTGACTGCACTCTGAGCTTCAGACCCTCTTCATCTGCTATGGAGGTCAGCAGAAAGAGAATGCTCTCTCCAAACAGAGGTTGGCCCATTGGGTGGTTAATGCCATCTCCCTGTCTTATTTATACCAGGGAGAGCTGTGCCCCTTAGGTCTGAGAGCCAACTCCACAAGGAGTGTTGCCTCCACCTATGCGTTGGCTCACAACACCTCTCTAGCAGATATCTGTAAGGCTGCATGCTGGTCGACACCCAACACCTTCGCTAGGTTCTACGACCTTCGTGCAGAGGCTGTGTCCTCCCGTGTCTTAAATCAGACAAGCAGGTAACGGGAGGCCGGCTGGTGTCGGCTCGCTGCGCCATCCCCACTAGATCTGTGCGCTTTTTCTCTGGTTCCCCCCTGCCAAGGCAAACCTGAGTCCTCCTTCCCCACAGTCAGACCTAGAGCGGAGTAGTTGCAACTGTGCTCCTACTGGGTCTCCTTCGCCCAGTAGGTTGTGGCTACAAAACCTTATGCTCCAGTCAGCCAGAAGGCTGTGTTTCCCTTTACTCATATACATATCTTATCGATATAGTGTGTTCCTTGAATTTCAAATTTAAGAATTGTGTATGTGCTTCATGTCTCTGCTGTCCCAACCCATGCTTCAGTACAAAAGAAAAAAAAAAAGCTGGCATCCCTGCAGGGTCCCTATTTGGCCCCAAGGGCGTTGGGAAGGTTACGTGCAGACTCTCCTGCTGACACGCTTGCCTGTTGGCACCGGGGTCTCTGTGTAACGCTGCCTCAAGGTCGTGGCCTTTTCCACAGGTCTGTTCCCATATGTAAAATCGGAGTGACTCGACTGAAGGGGAACGTCTAAGGTTACGAAGGTAACCCACGTTCCCTGATGGAGGGAAGAGATTACATTCCCTTGCCACAACCCTGGGTCACGCTGATGGCGGCTCGGCTCCTCAGCTAAAACCTGCAAGTGCATTACATCCTCTTATACTTACGTAGTGATGAGGAGCACCTGGCTGTAATTAAATGCATGCCAATATTCATTGGCCTTTTCTTATTACTCGAAGGCGATCGGTCTCTCATGCAAGTTCCCATATGTAGTGTCGGAGTGACTCGACTGAAGGGGAACTATAGTTCACCTAGAAATGAAAATGTGCCGTCATTTCACTTTTCTTTTTTCCTTGTTGTTTAATCTTTTTCGTATGACTTTCTTTTTTTGGGGTCGATTGCAAATGGAGTTATTATACCTTCGTAACCTTAGACGTTTTATTTAATTTATTGTATTTTATATGATTTTTAAGACAAACAAAGCAGCATCAGCAAACCATTTGTAACTCGCACAACTGTAGCATCCAATGAAGCGTTAAGGCACAGATACGCACAACAAATTTAGACTAGGCTATATTACATAAGAAACTCGGGAGTCCTCCAACAGATACAGAAAGAAACACTTTGATTAAACGTGGCAAAATAAATCATGGCAGGCACAGTCTAGGCTGGAATTGGTGCTGAGATGAACTGACTCGCCCTCCCGATGCATTCAGAGCTACTCTCCAAATGAGAGGATTGTTGTATGGGCAGATATTTCTGAGTGCTGTTGGCCCTAAAGGTTTTTCCCTATGTTGACTTGTTTCAGCTCTACTTCTCTGAAAGCCGACTTCGCCCTTGTGCCTGAGTAAATGAAAGGTGACAGTTTTCTTGGCTTTCTGAGATTCTGATAAAAGATGGCATGAAAGCAGAAATGAAATGTCATTTTCTCCCCTTCTCAAGAGCTGAATTCACAAGGAAACATTAAACATTGGTTACGTCGACAGAGAAACTGATGTACCTTGGCAACAACAAACAAAGAAGGTTTGAATGTAATCACAAATCACTGCCGTCCTTGCAAGCTGACAATTGCCACAATAATATTTTCTGTAGTACTAGAAGTACTAATACAAGAAAAAAAATGCTGTGGCTCCAAAACACTTTTAAGGTGTAGACACTTTTAAGACCCCGAAAAGGAACCAGAAACAGTAGTTGCAATTACTTTTAACAAATGTCACAGTGATTTTAAATTGAAAGAACATTACTTCAGGTTTGAATTGCCCCATTGTAAGGAAATCTTCATTAAAGTAACAGCCAAAATACAAGTCCATAATATATACTATTGCTTCCTCCAGTAAAAAGGATAATCGTGTATTGTCCTCACACATCAAAAGGCATTCACATACTTGTTTAGAATAGTTAAAACATTTGTATCTAATAGTTGTATCTTGATCTTGATCTGTGCAAATATCTCTCATTATTTAAATAAAACTTTCAGATTCAAATAACGTTTCCATTGGTGAAAACACTAGGACTCATTTTTAAGTTTGGTTCTTTAAAAAATAAATCTAAGTATTAAAATCACCAATCCAATAGCATAACACAAAACATCAGATTTAACTCATTCTACATGGCCTCTGTTGTCTCTTCAATTAATTTGCGAGGCACAAACCCATCTAGATTAATTTCAGGAGCTGATGTTGTGTGGAAAACAACAACACTAGCATCAATGTCTCACACAAAATAATTATGCCTAGGCTTAATGTTCAATTAACACTTCAAAGCATTTCTCGCTGAGGAATTCCATAACCTTGATAGTTTTTTTTTTTTTAATGTAATTTAAATGTAATTATTAGATTACGTACTAGAAATAGCAGTGAAGTCCTCAAATAAGCACTGCATTTACTTCAAAATATGCATTGTAATAAAGGCCTGTTTACACCAAGCATGATATCTTTAAAGATAACGATAGACTAAAAACTGTTCATAGTGTTAAGGAATAGCAGAGTCCACACAACAACTATAATGATACAGACACAGAAAAAAATATATATTGTTGGAATCATTTTCTGAATGTTTCTGATCCAGCTGATGAATGATACAAAAACTGACAGCCATTTAGAATCCTTCTGTAACAAGCTACAGAATTTAAGGCAGTAGATGCACATGGACTTATATATAAACAGACGATATAGTTTGTTGGTGTGAACACTTAAATTACTATCTCTTTAATGATCTTGCTTGGTGTAAACGAGGCTATACCTTAACAGGTCATATTTGTTAAAAATCTCTTTCTCCATCATTAACTTTTTTTGTCATTTATTTCACCATTTTTCCTGTGTTTTCATATGTAGTATGTTATAAAGGAAGGTGGCGCTATTACACATCTACTGAAAGTAGTAGAGTACCGAATATCTGGATCAAAACAAGGAGAAGCAGAAACAAGCAATTGTATATATTGAAGCAGATGCATAGGTAACGTAATCACCAAACTGCATATTTAAAACTTCCTGAAGTTACTGAATGAGATATCGACTCAGGAAGTGGTGTAGGACTGTGCAAGCTTTGGAGGTGCAAGCTTTTTTGAAAGCCATATTCTACATCTGTGTTTTGATCATCGTTCTGAATCCCATCCAAATGTAATATTTTACATTAAAGCTATTTTCTCAGATTTTTATTAAATGTTAACACTTTATCTGATAGTCCACTTTAGACATTCTACTGACAGTAAGTAATAACTACGTGTCAACTAGAAGTCATTAGGGTATTAGTAAACTATCTACTTAATATATTTTGACACTTTATTTTGATGGGTCCACAACATACTACTTTTTTGTTTAGTCAACTAAAACTATTTAGTTGCTTAATGTTTACATGTAATTAAGTGAAAATTAAAATTTTTTAGTTGACTAAACTTTTTTTTACAGTTTACATACTGATTATCAGAAACTTTCCAAGTTACGTCAACTTATTCTACTAATCCTTAACCAACTCTTACAGTCAATTAGTTGACTTGTAATTTACATGTAGTTACAGAGTTACAGTACTTATAGAAGAATGTCTAAAGTGGAAAATAAAGTGTTACCAAATGTTGCACTTTTATGAAACTTACCTAAATTCAAAGTGTTGATAACAAGAACGCTTGAAGCTACAATAAACATTTTGTGGTTGACAACTAAAAGAAAAAAAAAATGCTGGTGTGTAAAGATAATGGAATAACTGTGGTCTTTATACTTGACCTCTCACTGGCATTTTGGCTTAAGAAAGAGAGGAAGCCTTGTTTTAATTGCTCTGTTGTTTATGGGAAACTTCTTGTCTAGTTTTGACTTCTTCTTCACTGGTACAGACACCAAGAAGCCCATCTTGCCCCAAGGGAAATTAAACCCCCTTTGCTCTTGCCATTACTTTCACTCCTACCATATCTCATCCAGACGGACACCTTTTCTCTGGTGAGATTACCTGGCATGGTTCATATCAATCTCAGTCAAAACTATTACCCGGAGCACCTACTTTAATCCTCTATCACAATCTTCTAGAATTGTCCTACTGGGGCTAATTCTTAGTAACTAATCCCCAGCTCAAGTAGTCAGTGCTATTCTTAAAAACATTTCACCAAGGATTTAAAATGGGCACTTCTTCATGGTGCAGTTCGGTTGTGATTTTGCATAGTGGATAAGGTTCTGTTACACAAATGACCTTTCTAGCACTTCCCTCTTGGCTTCAGAGGTTAAACCTCCGGTGTGACTGTGTAAGCAGCTGATTAGTGCTATCCATCACTCTCCAGTCATTTATTTTAATTATTGCCTATTGAATTTTACTCTCTTCCAATTACACAGAAGTACTTCAAAAGACTAATTGTAAGACTATGTGTGTGTGCTCTGGAGGCCCATCCTTTAGACTCCGATCTGTTGCAATATTGATTTACTGCTGCCTGACAAAATGTTGTGAAAGTACAAAGGTTTTTGGATCCAACAAGTTAGTGCTAATTCATCAGATACATTTTTAAATTTGCATAGTCCCTGTCAGACTTGTTTAATTTGTAAGACTAAGAGAAATTGTACTGTCAACACATTTCAGACTGCATCAAAAGGCATCAGGGGCAGACTCATTATCTGAAGTCTGTCCAGCCGGTTGGTATCACCGTGTATACTCTGCGAGGAAGGTTATACTAGAATGCCGTGTGACATGCAGTGAATAATAATAAAAAATAATAATAATAAAAAACCAAGATGGTGGACAAAGTGGGAGAAAAGCTCATTCAATACGAAAAGAATTACATAGGGAAAAACAACAAACAAACTACAAAATTAAAGCAAATATTAGCCTATTGTCCAGTATATAAGTTGATCCATAAGCTTAATGACATGATAACTGTAACGTTCAGCACAGAAGGCTCTGGACAGCGAAGGTAAGGAACAACAGTGTTTATTGAAATAAGTGCAGCAGTGATATTTCAGCAACAGTTCAATTGCGATCTCCCGATCGCTCTTGTAATCCTCCAGTAATTCTCGTGATCCACTTCCTTTATTTCCTCCTTTCGCTATCAGGTGCCGATGAGCTGGACAATGAAGACAGGCAGGCACGCGCTCTAAGTTGAGTAGGTAAGAGCAGATATCGTAGAGGAGTCGTGATCCAATTAACAGTTCCTCTGGTTTGTGACAAAATGACAATAGCAAGAGAGGTGAATGCTTAAGGTAAGTATAAAGGTTGTTACCTCGATCTCAGCCGTAGAGCAACTGGTGAATGTGGATTATAAACAGCATAGTCTCAGCCTCAGACGTCACGCCCACGGAGCGCTGGCTGAACGTCTGATGCATACGGTACACTTTTCTGGAAACACTTCAGCAGTGTCGAAGTCATCATCTAATTGTTTGAATTTGAGCGGATTTCCGGGCGCGCGAGTGTCGCGTTTATTTTCGGTCCCCCGCGAAACAAAGCGCAAACGTGTAATTGCGGGGAAAAACCCCTGTCATGTTTACATGAGTGACAATAAGCATTTATTAAGATCAGTTAAACTTTGGATTCTCAAAAGTATGCGATCCAGTTTTACTAGTTGTGCATCCCCTCCTATCTATTATGAAAGATCTAGTGAAGTACCTAACTGAGAAGGGGATATCATCCGCATTTGCTGGCAAACATGAAACAACAGCATGACACAGCAGCTGGCCGATTCAGTATTGTGTTAGGTTCTCCAGAATTGCTCGTGGGTGTTAAAAAAGTGGAGAGATATGCTTCAAACAGATGTTTGCCGCGAGCGTCTCATCGGGATTTCTATGCTGACTGACTTGTTGCACGCCGCTCTGTTGTTGTGGGGACATTTCCACGCCCCGAAACGTGACGCTGAACGAAACGAACTGTGATTGGTTGTTTGACATGTCAGTCAAACAGCATTATGGGCGGGCCTTGCCAAAAAAGCCGTCAGTCTGAAGGTCTGGCTACGCGAGACTATAAACAGCACGTCTGATTAGATTCAGGTGAGAGCAGTTAATAGGCTGGTGATTGTGAGCGTGCACTGACGGCTGTACTGGGATCAGTACAGCTTGGTGGCGTGATAATAACATAAAATTCTGCATTCTACCACAAGCTACAGAATATATATCGTTCACTTAAGAGATTCTGTTTGACTGCAGTCTTAGAAGCTTGCTACCTAGACAGGCAGTAGCAAGGTAACTAGGTAGTATCCATTCCATATATTTCTAATGCATTTTGTTGACATAAAGCTTGCTTTTTTTACCTACAGTACTTTAGTAAAGTATATACCCTTCTATTTCATTTCACAATTACTTTTGAAAAAAATATGTTTACAACATGCCATTGAATGAATTATTTACGTCAAGTTAAACATTTTTAGCTTAGCTAAAAGTTTGGACACACCGTCTCAGTCAATGTGTTTTCTTTATTTTCATGACCATTTACATTAGTAGATTCTTGTTGGATCAAAACGTCTCTGTTACGTATTGTAACCCTCGTTTCCTGAAAAAGTGACGTCACGTCGGTGACCGACGAATAGGAATCTCGCTTCAAGATGTCCAATCTACTCTGCGTGTATGCAAACATGGCAATGCATTTCATTGGCACACGCTGATTAGGATCAGCTGAACCTAATCGCAGCGCGAGTATAAGTAGGTCAGCCGATCTAGCACTCATTAGTTTTCCGCTGAGGAGCGGAGCCAGTGTTATGGCCCCCTAGCTGCGGTACAACCCCTATGGGGACAGGACGTGGCGTCTCCGTTCCCTTCTTCAGGGAAAGAGGGTTACTATACATAACCGAGACGTTCCCTTTCAGTCGGTCACTTCGACGTCACGTCAGTGACCGACAAATAGGGATCCCTACCAAAACGCCATAGAGACTGTCCCTTCCAGTCCCATGTGAGAGTCACCCAACCCCCTGTGTTTGGTGTCTGGGATGGGACTCGGCCACATGAACCAGCACTGCACTATATAGTAACTGGATACTGGGACGTCCAATGTAGGACGTACGGAATGCCATTCTCTTTTAAGAGTAAGACAGAACTCACATATATCATGAATTTCAATGCAATGAAATATAAGAGGAGATTGAAACCCTCAAGATCTATGGAAGGTAATTATTTTACCAAACACCCCCTGAGATCCTCAGGGTAACACTCAGGGGTTCCCAGCCCTCTAGCGGTTCTCAAGGATACATCGGCTCGAGGGCCTGGCATCAGATGCTCCGCAACATCCGACTGCCGAGGGGATAGGAGGACTCACAGTGTCTACTGATAAGGATTACTGGAGAAGGATGCCAAGCCGACCGAACAGGTCCTACTCTGGTTCTTCAGCTCTGTTTGAGGTGAGAACACGGGAAGATACCGGCTCAGCACGAAGGCTATATAACCTAGCAAACGTGTTTGGGGTCGCCCTACCCGCAGCTTTACAGATGTCTGCAAGCAAGGCCCACGTGCCAGCGCCCAGGACGAAGCTACACTTCTATTTGAATGAGCCCACACACTGAGGGGGCAGGGCACACCCTGAGCTTGCTAAGCCAGGGTGATGGTATCTCCTATCCAGTGGGCCATCCTCTGCTTGCAGACGGCATTCCCCTTTTGCCGTCCACCATAACAAAGAAGAGCTGGCCTGAGGTCCTGAAGCTCTGTGTCCGGTCTACGTAGCACCTAAGTGCCCGGACTGGACACAGCAACAGTAGGGTTGGGTCTGCCTCCTCCGAGGGCAGCGCTTGGAGGTTCACTACCTGATCTCTAAAGGGAGTGGTAGGAACCTTGGGCACGTAGCCGGGCTGTGGCCTCAGTGTTACCTGGGAATCCTCTGGCCCGAACTCAAGGCACGAATCGTCGACCGAAAACGCCTGCAAGTCCCCTACCCTCTTGATGGAGGCCAGTGCGAGCAGGAGCAGAGTTTTCATTGATAGAAACTTTAGCTCAACTGCAGGCAAAGGCTCAAAGGGACGTTCTCACAATGCTCTCAGCATGAGAGAGAGGTCCCAAGAGGGTACAGTAGGAGGCCTAGGAGGGTTTAACCTTCTGGCCCCCTGAGGAACCTGATGACCAGGTCGTACTTGCCCACTGACCTTCCATCGATGGGGTCATGGTTTGGAGCGATGGCAGCCACATAGACTTTAAGGGTGGAAGGAGACAGCCTTCGCTCCAACCCTTGCTGCAGAAACAGAAGCACAACTCTGATCGGGCATCTTCGTGGGTCTTCTCGTCGAGAAGAACACCAATCGACGAACAGGTTCCATTTCAACAGGTATACAGCTCTTGTAGAAGGCGCTCTCGCAAAAGAAATCGTGTCAACTACCCCTTGGGGTAGGTCACTTAGAACCTCAGCGTCCTGTCCAGGGTCCAGACGTGAAGTTTTCACAAATCTGGACGCATGTGCCATAGGGTGCCCCTACTCTGATTCAGTAGATCCTTCCTCAGAGGAATCGGCCAAAAAGGGGCTGTCACGGAGTTCGGAGAACCAAGTACTGGTGGGCCAATAAGGGGCTACCAGCAGGACCTGCTCCTCGTCATCCTTGACCTTGTACAGGAGCTGTGCTAGAAGGCTCACTGGGGGAAACGCATATTTGCATAGCCCCTGAGGACAGCTGTGCGCCAGGGCGTCTCTGCCTAAGGTTCCCTCAGTCAGAACATAAAACAAGAGGTTTCTGGGGAGGCAAACAGGTCTGCCTGTGCCGCGCCAAACTGCTCCCATTTCAGCTGAACTGACAGGGTATGGAGTCTTGGGGAGGGAGCACTTGGGCTCGAGACAGCTCGTCGGCCAACTGGTTGTAAACACCTGGAATGTGAATGGCGCAAAGCAACCTCAGATGCTTCTGACTCCATAGGAGGAGGTGGCGGGCGAGCTGCGACATACGACGGGAGGGTAGACCACCTTGATGGTTGGTGTATGCAACGGTTGATGTGTTGTCCGTACGGACCAGAACGTGACAGCCCTGTAGGTGCTCCTTGAGGCGACCCAGAGCTAGACAAACTGCTAGCAGCTCGGGGCAATTGATGTGCCAATGCAGATAAGGTTCCGTCCAAACCCCTGAGACTGCATGCCATTTGTACATGGCCATTTGTAGAGGCATCTGCGAATACAACTGCATGCCTGGAGACCTGTTTTAAGGGTACTCCTGCCCGAAGAAACATTAGGTTTGACCACGGGGAGAAGGCTAGGCGACAGGCTGGAACCACTTGGACCCGCAGCGAGCTGCGCTTCCATGCCCACCTCGGGACTCGATCATGTAGCCAATGCTGAGTTGGTCTCATATGGAGCAGCCCTAACGGGACTACCGCTGTAGCTGCTGCCATATGCCCCAGGAGCCTCTTAAATTGTTTCAGTGGGACCACCTTCCTGTTCTTGAACGTATTCAAGCAGGTCAGAAGAGACTGGGCGCGTTCCTCTGTGAGGCGCACTGTCTGGGCGACGAGTTCATACCAAGAAAAGAGATCCCCTGCTCCGGACAGAGTTTGCTCTTCTACCAGTTGACCCGAAGGCCCAACAGGCTGAGGTGTTGTAACACCAAGTCACTGTGATCGCACAACTGAACTCTGGACTGTGCTATTATCAGCCAGTCATCGAGGTAGTTGAGTACGCGAAACCCTTTCTCCCTGAGGGGAGTCAGGGCAGCCTCCACCACTTTGGTGAACACACGGAGTGACAGGGAGAGGCCGAAGGGCAGGACGCGGTACTGATATGCTTGACCTTCGAGCCCGAACCTCAGGAATGGTCTGTGTCACGGAAGGATTGAAACATGAAAGTATTCGTCCTTTAGGTCTATTGCTGCAAACCAATCCTGGGGACGGATGCATTCGAAAATGCGTTTCGGCGTCAACATCTTGAACGGAAGTGTTTGAAGTGCTCGATTCAAGACTCGCAGATCCAGGATCGGTCGTAACCCACCACCTTTCTTGGGCACTATGAAGTATGGGCTGTAAAACCCTGTCTTTGTATCGGCTTGAGGGACCGGCTCTATTGCTCTCTTCATCAGAAGAGTAGCAATGTCTGCACGCAGGACAGGGGCATTGTCTGCATTCACCGCCGTGAAGCGAATGCCCCTAAACCTGGGGGGTCGCCGGGTGAACTGAATCGCATAGCCGAGCTGGATAGTCCGGATGAGCCATTGAGACGGTCTGAGCCCTCTCCAGGCATCTAAAAACCAAGCAAGAGGACGGCCGGTGGCGGGGCAGCGGGGGGGGGGGGGGGGAAGGTAGGGACCCCGTCCGAGTGTCTCTGTGCCGGTTCGGAGCGGGGTCTGAATGTATGTGTGTGTGCATGTTACCTGCGTTCTGTCAGAAGTGAGGCTGGAAGTCCGCAGGTTCGTCCTCCCCGTCCTCTGACTGATGCCTGAAATGAGAGGAGAGTGAGTGTGTAACAAAAGCTCTTTTACAGGCCTGTCCACAGCACCTCGTCCCCTCAGGGTACCCAGAGAGGCAGCAGCTGGACGCCGCGGCAAGATGTGACGGATCGCCTCTGTCTGCTTCTGGGCGGTGGAGAACTGCTGGGCAAACGTCTCCACCTCATCACCGAAGAGGCCGGTCTGTGACACGGGAGCATTCAAGAGCCTAATCTTGTCCACATCACGCATGTCGGCCAGACACAGCCACAGATGGCACTGTTGGACCACCATAGTGGACATCACATAACCCAGGGCACGCACCGTAACCTTCGTCGTTTGAAGCACGAGGTCCGTCACGCCACAGAGCTCAGAAAGAACCTCTGGATCATGGCCACCCTCGTGCAGAGCTCTCAGTGCCTTGGCCTGATGCACCTGCAACTACGCCATGGCGTGCACGGAAGACGCAGCCTCTCCACAGGCTTTGTAGGCATCATCAACCAGAGCTGACGAATGCTTACAGGCCTGGGAACGGAGCGACGGGTTACCCTGCCAAGAGGTAGAAGCCTGCGGACACAGTTGCATCGCAACAGACCTCTCAATCTGGGGGACCCCCGTGTTGCCCCTCACTACGCCACCAGCAAGGGTGGTGAAGTAGGATGAGCCACTCGACCGCTTCCTGCCAGTAAAAGGTGCCTTCCACGATTGAGTCAGTTCATCATGCACTCCCGGGAAGAAAGGCACCCGAGTGGGTCCCTGTGCACCAGCACGAGCCACACCCAAGTACCAATCATTCAGCCGGGAGGGCTCAGGACGTTGTGGAGGGTTCCACTCAATCCAGATCCCCCTGGCGGCCCGGGAAAGCATAGCGACCAGTTCTGGATCAGTATCCGGTAAGGTTGAGCGCCCATTGGATGCCGCTCCAGTACCGGATGCCTCATCTCCAGAACCGTACTCTCCTCCCGATGCAGCAACCGACATCTGGTCATCAGGGGGAGCTCCAAAAGTAACATCTGGCACCGTTTCCGGTTGACCAGACTATCCAAATGGAGACTCCATCAGTGTCAGAGTGCGGGCGACAGGAGGCGCTCCCCGAGGAGAGTTTCTCACTGTCACTGTCAGGCCAGCCCTCTCTCCTCCGGAACCGGAAGCTCCGCGGATGCTGCCAGCGCGAGCCCCAGAACACGGTAGAGGAATAGGAACTTTCCCACCGGTCATGTAAGTCAGCTTTGTTCGCAACTCCAAGATAGTCATCAAGATAGTCATCGCAAGAGGAACATTAACTATCCACGAACACTGATTTAGCTTGCTCAATGCCCAGGCTATTTAATCAGCATTCGTGACTGTCCGACTGCGCCTGGTAACGGCCACATCCAACAACGCAAGGATGGTAGGACATTCCTCATTAAAGGAAACGTCTTTAAAAAGACGTACCACCCGTGAGCCAACTCTTTTAGGTTTTGCTTTTTTGTGACAGGCTGAAGCAAACAGGGAAGATAGCCGCTCGGTAAACAAATGCAGATCCAAATGTCTCCGCCACTCGACTGGAACCACCGTTGCTGCAACGCCGTAACACCAGCCTTGCTCTGTCGACCGCAAAAGTAGCATGGCTCAGGAACGTTCGCAGGAACTGCTCGGCTCCGAAGCGAAAGCTAATGAACGCTAGATCTCCTGACCTACTTATACTCGCGCTGCGATTAGGTTCAGCTGATCCTAATCAGCGAATGCCAAAGAAATTCATTGGCGTGTTTGCATACACCCAGAGTAGATTGGACATCTCAAAGCGAGATTCCTAAAAAGGGAACTATCAATGAACACATGTGGAGTTATGTACTTAACAAAAAAAGGTGAAATAACTGAAAACATGTTTTATATTCTAATTTCTTCAAAATAGCCACCCTTTGCTCTGATTACTGTGGAATTACTGTGGAATTCCACTAATTAGTGGAATTTCTTGCTTTATCAGTGGTGTTGGGGCCATCAGTTGTGTTGTGCAGAAGTCAGGTTACTACACAGCCGACAGCCCTATTCGACCACTGTTAAAATGTATATTATGGCAAGAACCAATCAGCTAACTAAAGAAAAATGAGTGGCCTTCATTACTTTAAAAAATGAAGGGCTTCATAAGTAATTAACAAGATTTTAAAATT
Organism: Enteromius anoplus; assembly: GCA_032359395.1. Classification (NCBI taxonomy): domain Eukaryota; kingdom Metazoa; phylum Chordata; class Actinopteri; order Cypriniformes; family Cyprinidae; genus Enteromius; species Enteromius anoplus. The sequence continues at coordinate 4,212,241 of JAUMHG010000297.1, forward strand.
TAAATGAGGTTTGATAGGGAGCCAGTGCAGTGTTGACAGAACCGGGCTAATATGCTCATACTTCCTGGTTCTAGTAAGGACCCT
>JAUMHG010000297.1:4304514-4334220 GCA_032359395.1 Enteromius anoplus
AGTCTGAACCGTGCCCGAGTGCGTTTGACCACCAAAGCGCGGTTCGTTTGACTAGTGTGAGTGCTCCGAATCGTGCCGGGGCGCGGTACGTTTAGCTGGCCCTGGCCCGCTTGGAAGAGGTGTGCCAGAGCACGGTTCAGTTGGACTCGGCTGCGGTTCGCTTGTTGTGTGAGCGCTAACCGTGCTGGAGCGCGAAGTCACGTTTTTGCGACGCTACAAAACAGAGAGCATGGAAAGGGTAGCTTCGGTCTACGGCAGAGGTGTAATGTTTGTTTAACAATAAGCTGTAAGAGGGCTGTGGACCACCGCGACAATCGCACTCTGGCCCGGTTCACGGCAACCATGCCTAGTGTGACTACACCCTTAGTTGGGTCCAGTTCTCACACACATAACACTCCACACACGCATCACAAACACAGATACACAAACATTCATGCACACACACACACTAACAAGCTCTTGTGTCCAGATGCACACGCAGCAGATGAGCGCAGAGAGAACCAATCAGATGCCTCCCTCGGAGGACGCCGTGTCTAAAGGTGAGCTCTGATTGGCTGCAGGAAGCTCACATCTGTGCTGTCACTGAAGCGTGAGGTTTCGGTCTCGATGTGCTCAGCTGATTTAGTTTCAGGAGTCGTTAGCAGGTTAACATGCAAACCAGAGAGATTTACATGCTTGAGTTTGAGCGCTGGACTGATTCCTCTTCCCAGAATCCCTGTCTGTGCCGATGGAGGAAGACGGAGCGTCAGGTCACATGACTCCAGCAGAAGACGCGACCCCGCCGGACGAGGCTCTGGACACTAAAGTAGAGAGGTCAGCAGAGACGGTCTGATGGACGCAGGAAATACACCGCTAGTCTAAAGCTGCTCACAGACTGGTTTCAGAGCAGGAGAAGCAGGAATATTGTGAAAATATTTAAAACTTTTATTCCTGTGATTTCAAAGCTGAACGTTCAGCATCATGAGTGAGCAGAAGAGAACTCTTTATAAAACATTAGAAGTGGTTTATACTCTGCAGTGGATAAAACATCCTACATTTAACAGAGAACAGAGCAGAAATACGAGCTCATCCGCATCCAGATCATTTCACACAAACTCTCCTTGTTCCACAAACAATCTGTTCAAACTGATGACACATTACTGCTGCAGACACACGGAACACGTCTAATCCATCAGTGTACTCTAATTAATTGGGCTCAGAAAAATCAAACGTATTTTAAGCGAAAGAAGACTTACTATTTCATGTCGTTTTGCTTTGAGAATATTTATGCTAAGAAACAAGAGAAAACTACTTCCTGTTTTGCTGATAACTCCAGCGTCCTCTTTAGTGTTCCTGTGTAACGTGCATCAAAACAAGGTTTGAATTTGGCATGTATTTGCTCTTACTCATTTTTCTTTATAGGATAACAAAGAAGCTGGAGGAAAGACGTGAGCAGAAGAAGAAAGCAGAAGAAGAGGTAATGTGGTAACGCTCAGAGTTAAAGGATGAAACCAAGCCTGTGTGACGTGATGGTTCTCTGACCCGAACAGAACGAGCTCAGGAAGGAGGTGGAGAGGCGTAAGATGGGCAAGGACATGCTGGACTTCAAGAAGAAGCAGGAGGAGGATAAAACCAAGCGTCTGCTGGAGGAGAGGAACCGAGAGAAGGCCGAGGAGCGAGCGGCCAGAGAACGGGTCAAGCAGCAGATCGCTCTGGTACCACAGTCACACACATGAACACACATTCAGACCTAGCCTTCAGGTGAGCGTCAGCCGAGTCACTGCGCCTAATGCTTGAACGCTCCAGATTCAGCGCTGCTGTGTAGAATTAAACCTTCATTAGAAATATTTAGCTGGAAGCGCCCTCTTGTGGCCCCAGGATACAAGACATAATCCAGTGGTTCCCAGCCTTTTTTAACTCGCGGCCCACACAGCCAAACACGTATGTTTCCGCGGCCCACGGCAAAAGGATTTAAAGGATCACGCTTTTTGTGTCGGGTTAACTAAGTCCTCGGAAGCAAGGCTTTAATTGTCTTAATTGAATAAACAGAAAATATACATTATTTAATTATATATAAAATTTTGACTAGACATTTTTATTATATTAACAATATTACAATTTCTATTAATAATAATTGCCGGCCCACAGACATGAGCTTTTTTCTCCCTCTAAAGAAATAGTTTTCTAAAGTTTTAATATAATTTGAATATTGATCACATTTTTAGTTTTTCAGCCGTTTCAACGGCCCTAGAATCCAGTGCTCTTCATGATCACAGCAGAAGGTCTGAGACCAGAGTTACATGAATCATGGGATTTCATGACAAAGATTGTGTCAGTCCCTCTACTACATTTAACTTTTATCTTGTATTCTGATGACTCTAAACCTAACGTGCTGAAAACACATCTCGCTGGGATCATCTGCTGTGGAAACGAAGCAGTTCCTAAACATACACTAAACTCCAGCCCGGAGGACAGGTGAGGTCAGGTCAGTAATGCTGTGGTTTGTGCAGGACCGTGCAGACCGAGCGGCTCGATACGCTCAGGGCCAGGCGGAGGCCGAGGCGGCTCGGGTCGCTGCTATCCAGGCCAGAGCGGCAGAACAAGAGTCCCGGAGAGACGCCGCTCAGAGAGAGAAGAGGTCAGAGCACACTGAGCCTCTCTGACTACACACATCCGTTCAAGTCAGAGAGCCTTCAAACCTTCATTTTGTAGAAGCCCTGTTAAGAAAGTTGCTTTTGAGTATGATTGATAATTATAACTTCCCTGATAGATGTCCTGGACTCTATAGTTAAACACAAAATCTATTAAATTCAGCACAACACACGCTAGCTTGATACACTCTCCAGGCTGAACAGAACAGAGCTGAGGGGTATTGTGGGTCGTTATGTTTTCAAGTGTTTGATGAATGTTGAGGAGCTGGTGTCTGGTGATCTTTAGTCCATGTCTTCTTCTGCTGGTCTCAGTGCGTTTGCCAGGATTCAGTTCCGTCTGCCGGACGGCTCGTCCATCACTAACCAGTTCCCTTCAGAGACGCGTCTGCTGGAGGCCCGGCGCTTCGCTGCTCAGGTCAGAGCCTGTCATACCTCTCTTTAATGACTTCATGATGGTGGTGTCAGAAGTGACGCCTGTCCTCCTGCAGGAGGTGGGCAGCAGATACGGTCAGTTCTCTCTGGCCACCATGTTCCCCCGGAGAGAGTTCACCGCCGAAGACCTACAGAGATCACTGCTGGAGCTGGAGCTGACCCCCAGCGCCTCCATCGTGCTGCTCCCCGTGAGACACACACACACACACACACACACGATTCACACGGTCAGTGTAAACGATAGATGTGGATTTTGTTTTGACACCACTGATGCATGCAGTGATAAACAGATGATCCCGATCACTGTTCGACAGACGCTGTGAGTGAAGCACGCTTCTGTGATCAGCAGTAAACCTCCTAAAACACCCCGCAGAAGAAACCCAGGCTGTCTCCAGAGCACTCGCTCGACTGAACGTGCTTGTTGCTTTTCCAAATACACATTATAAATGACTCGAGCTCACGAGTAAAGACTCGACGGGACACAGAAGCAGCAGCTGTCACTGCTCAGAGCCGTAGTTCACTGACGAGCTGCACAAACCCACGTTCAGGATCGCAGCAAACCACACCATTATGAACGTGGATTAACGTCAATGACCTACGGAGCTGCAGCGTATCTCTTCTAGCCTACAACCCTGGAACCACATGTATTATCTGTCTTCTGCGGGGTATTCGGATGAGATTTATTCCTGATCACAGAACTGTGCCCAAAACAAACCTGTAAAAATCTTTATCTCTGACCATTCTTGCATGATTTAGTCATCATTTGATCCTGGCTTCATGCAGAGTTCAGGTTTATGTTCTCAATGCATGCAAATTCTTGAATATTCAATTAAACACTGCCTCATTTGCATGTAAAAGCATAAAGTTTTAGAAGCTTGTCCCTGAGCTGCATATCGTGCTGGTGATGTGGTCATGTGACGTGAATGCTGTGCTGTGATTGGTCCTGCAGCAGTCCAGCAGTAGTACTGTGGTGCGCTCGTCAGCGTCCGGAGGCGTCTGGGCAGTGCTGGGGTCACTGCTGTACCCGCTGCTGTCCGTCTGGAGGTTCATCAGCGGCTTCCTGTTCGGCAGCGCTCCTGCTGCTCCTCCACCGGCCCCCCAGAACACACACGGCCCCGGGGCCACCGCAGAGCCAAAGAGGTGCGTGTCTGACCGCTCTGACCTCATTAAAGGGCTTGTGAGCTGCCTCTGCTGAGCTCCACTTACAAAACAATTTAGAAGTAGTTTCTCTCCTGTTTTAACCCCTCGTCAGAGGATAGACTTCCACTGCTGTGATTGGCTTAGAGTTCATCTTTTAGTTTTAAATCCTGCCATGAATTGTGCCTTGTTTGTGAATGAATGTGGAGTCCATGGGGTTCTTCACAATGCAGTCTGGACCATAGTTAAATATAAAGTTCATCCACTCTTTCCTAACAATGGGATCAGAAGGAAGGTGGTGGAGAATCGGTGGGCGGGGCTAAACGGGCAGCGATGGATAATCGGTGGGCGGGGCTAAACGGGCAGCGATGGAGAATCGGTGGGCGGGGCTATAATAAATAAGTGTCCGAATTTGGGTAGTTGTCAAAAATGAAAATTGGACTGTGTGCTTTGGTGTGAAGTCAGAAAAAAAATCTTTTCTCGTGTTATTTGTATGTTATGTTCATTCGTAGAGTTACAAAGAGCATGAGAGAGGTTTGTCTTCAATATTAAAGATATAAAAAGTGTTGTTGTTTTCACATCTGTGCTGTCACACCAAAGGTCACATTGATACGTCAGCTTCTATATTTCTGGTCTTAACTGTATACATCAGAAGATCTAGGGAACTTTAACCCTTTGTAAACACATTCTGACTCGCTGCGAGCTCACACACTCAATATTCATGTGTCCGCGAGATACAGATGAATTTCCGCTTCTTTTGTTTTGGGCTCCAGAGATGCGGTTCGTAAGAGGGTTCTTGAGAAGAGGCCTGAGGACTTCAAGAAAGACGGTAAAATATACCGGCTACGGACTCAAGAAGACAACGAGGACGACAACAACACCTGGAACGGCAACTCCACGCAGCAGATGTAGCCTGTTAGCGTCGAGTCTTAGCGCTGGGTTCTGATTTAGGGCTGTGATCTCGTTCCCCTTCCTCCGGCTCCACCCCGCATGGGTCAATCTAACTGCTTTAACCAGGACGATTAATACAGAAACCGCCGCTGAGTTAGCGGTCTGTTGTGAATTTATCTGACGGTTTGTGGCGTTATGGTGGTTTTAACCCCTCTGCGTCATAAACCTCCTCGGCAATAGAATGTCTTTCTACTAGTTTGAGCACAGATGCTACTTGATCTTTAAACGATAGAATAAAAGATGTTTTTCAATGAAACGCTTTGAATGCAGTCATTCTTCTCTTTTGATTTCATGCTTGTTTCTGGAACTGTCTGTGTGTTTCATGAATGTGTACAAATTTATGAATCATGTGACATTCGTTTGCAGAAATTATTCCATTATCTGTTGTACTCGGTGTGATCCTGTTTTGTAATTCATATTAAAGGTAAACATATTTTGGGTTCTCATTCTTTTACTGTATGATTTGTCCGGTTCTTTAAGTGTTCTGAGTTCTGCTTCACAGGGACCAGACGAGGCAGATTACAAAGGTTTATTAGCACTGTAAAGATTCAGATAGAAGCAAACATTTGTGTCAAAAACACTGCAGTAGTGCAGCTCATGCTCCGGTAGGGCTGTCAACTGATGAATGAACAAAAACCATGCAGTAAAAAGTGATCACTGTAAAGCTCCTCTTACGGTAAACATGAGCACATGCAGCCTCCAGCAGATGATGAAGAGACGGAAGGTGGTTGATTATTTAACCCACTGTGGTGTTTTCAGTGATAAATCTGTTCACATGAAAAAGACGGTGCACACAAATGTCATTTACTCAATGTTTGCTGGTGACTAAACAGTTGAAGGCCCCCACTTCTGTAGTACAGAAAGAAACAACACTTTGGTAGTCAATGGGGACTCTTATGGAGTAACATGAGGGTGAGTAAATGATGCAGGCGCTGTCCCTTTAAATCTCTTTGAATTTTCCTTACTTGGAAGCAAATATGTTATCATGTATTAAAGTGATTTTTGGCATGTGACAGCCAGACCGAAGAACGTCACAGCAGTGATTTTATTAGAATTATTATTAAACGAGTATTTGCAGCAGAACAAACTGAGACAGACTCAATCCAGAAGAACTGTCTCCGAGACGCTTCAAGAAAGATTCCTGCACTTGTGTAAAAATGATGCCAAATAACACCATAAATAGTAAAGTATAAATCTACATTAGTTGTGAGTCTCTTTGTGTTTAAAGCAGCTTTTGTTTCTCAGGAGCCTTCTTGAAGCGTCTCAGAGACACAGTTCTTCTGGATTGAGTCTGAGTTTGTCCTGTTTCTTCATGTCGCTCCAGATTTCATTCAAATAGCTCACTGGATTATTACAATGAATGGTTTGGAAATGTAAACTGATATTTTATAATGACAAGACTGAAGTAAGTGACTTAAACCATTTTAAGCTGCTGGAAATACTAGTGTTCCAGTCTCGTCCACAGTGTAAGTGTTCATGTATTTGTCACAGTGATATCTCTGTCAGCAGTTTTCTGGGCTGGTGTGTGTTTGAGGACTATGGGTTCTGGAGGGCTTTGGATTTGAAGGTGATGAGGTATTCTGGATAGGCTCCTGCATCACAGAACACTACGAAGATGAAGGGTTTGTTTGGGTCGTCCACGGCGCAGTCGTGCAGTCCGGCTCTCGGGTCAGCAGGGTTGATCGGATCCGGCTCCTTCATTCCTTCCCTGCTCTTACACAGCGAGCCCGTCACCACTCGCGCTCGGTAGATGTACTTCAGATCTTTGTCGTCTGGGTTGGAATACTTGTCCTGGCAGGAGTACCAGGCCTCTCTAGCGAAGTAGGTGCCCTCTCCGTGATAGACCGCTTCAAAACAGAGCATGTTACGGGTCAGTATCGTGAAGCTGTGAGAAACGGCGGTGACGGGTCAGATCATGTGCAAATGAAGAGCTGAGGCCTACCGTTTCTGCCACAGAAGCTGCGGTTGAAGCCGTTCTTGTTGATTTTCTGGCATATCTCTTTGGTGGTGCCGTGATAAAGCAGGCGCTCGTTTCTCTGTTTGGGGTATTTCTTATCCACGGCCTGTTTCTGCACAGAGTATCTCTGCCACTGCGACTGACTCTGAATCCTGTCGATCTGGAAACACAAGTCTGAAGTCAACACAGAATAATGCAAAGTCGACATGAAATCAGTGTCATCTCATGATTTTCATCAGTTAGTCCACATTTTAAAACTCTTGCTCGACCTTCTTCTTCAGCTGATATCAGTAGTCCCTCTTATTTAAAGCCATTCAATGAATGCATCGTGGAGAAAGCCAAGTTCCTCTTTTTCTCATTAATTATTCTGCTTAATAAGCATTTGGCAGATACTTTTATCCAAACACTGCACTGAAGCTATACATTGTTTTAATCAATTTCTACATTCCCTGATAAATGAACTCCTGTTTTCGCTCTAGTTTACTGTTTGTACAAGAATGATTAATTTCCATATTCTGAAACAGCTCACATTAGTAAAGTAGAATGTGTTGTGATTGGCCTTGACTTCAAGTACTGACGCTAGTGTTCTGATGTCTAATATCTGCTCATGTCTATGTTATTTTACCTGCTGAACCTGGACGGGCTTCACATCAGGGTGTACGCTGGATTTCAGAAAGGCCTTTTCTATGTTCTTGTATTCCCCCGAATCTGATTGCAATGGGATTATTTCTAAATCCCGTCCATCCATTTTGGTCCATGTTGGAGGGGGATGAATGATTGCTGAGAAACAAACGAACAAAGTTACAGAAAGAATCATATATCATCATATATCTCCAGACGACACCTACACACACCTCACTGACCACCCAACACTTCCGACATGAGACGGTCAGTGAGGTGTATTCTACCCCCCATACACCTCCAGATCAGATCTGAAGCATCAATGAACATGCGTGAGGAATCTCTTAATGGATCGTATCAGCCAGCAGCTAACATCACTGCTCACGGTCGAGCACCAGACTGCAAATCGAATCATCCATGTGGGGAAGAATGATATTTTCAGAAAGAGCAGTCAGAACTCCTTAAAACTAGAAGACTCCCTCAAGGACACTGATAACCGCACGCAGCCCAAACAAGCTCTGCTGATGTAAACTATCCCACAGAGCTCATCACAGACTGTGACACTACAACAGCTTTTGTGGACACCACGAATAAAAACAGTACGACTCCCTTCATCTGGTATCTGCTGTGCTCAGAGCAACCATCTGCATGTTTCATGAACATTATGAACATTATGCCACTACTGTAAATTAAAAAGCCTAGAACCCTAATATATTGAAGATGTCCTCTCTGAATATAAACCAAACAGAGGACTCTGATAATTAGGATCGAGTCAGACAGTAATTCCAAGGGTTCATTCGAACAAGGAGAGTCTGGTATGACGCCTGCATTTGGAACCAGCTTCCAGAAGAAACTAAACATTAGCAATATATAAATCCAGACTCAAAACTCATCTGTTTAGCTGCACATTTACTGAATTAGCTGCATCCCAACTGTGTTTCATGTATCATTTTCATGTATCAACTGTTTAAATTCGTTTTAAATTTGAAGTTGTTTATGAAATGTGCTATATAAATAAACCTGGCTTGCTTTATAACACACAGCTAGAAAGACTGTGGTCAGTGCCGACTCATACCCGTGTCAGAATCTCCCAGCAGAGTCCTCTTGATCCTGCAGGACTTCCGCTTGCTGTCTGCGACCTCCATCAGGTTGAAGTCCACCGTGAAGGTCTGGCTGTTCTCCTGGTACTGGAAGCTCTTCTGCTTGCGGTGGAAGGCCAGCTCAATGTCGTAGCTGATGCCGGGCTCCAACGACTCCCAGCTGTCTCCTCTGGCCACCTCCCAGCACAACGTCTCTCTCAGACGCTTCACCTCACCTTCCCGCATCTCTCTCTCTCGCGCTTCTTGGATGAACCCATTAATCTTCAGCACAGCTTCCAAGACGTCGTCTCTTTTCCCTGATAACGTTAACTTATCTGAGCTGGTCACCAGAACACTGATTTGATTGGCTCGGCTGAGGGTCACGATGGCCTTCTTGTCCGTTTCAGGAAGGTCCGTGATGTGGCTCGACTGGACCTCTTTACTGATGCATTCCTCCTTGACCAGCTCGTCCAGGAGTTTCTTGACCTTGGCGAGGTTTGTAGAGGACGTCCCGTAAACATCGATGGCCATGACCGGGAATGAAACAGCCGCCGTTTCTTTGGCTAGACAAACAGCCGGTCGCTGCGCCTGCACAGGTATGACCGGTTGCTGGAGGGGTTTGACCTGATGCGCTGTCAAGGAAACACAAGTTAAAATAACCAGGTTAGTTCCAACTCATTCTTCACACTGTACGTTCATGCACTGAAACATACCGGAAGCATTTCGAGAAATCTTCTTGCACTTCTTGACCGCTTCCTGAAAGTCCGGCAGCAGTTTCGCTTGGAAGATAACGACGTGGACGCGCTTCAGATGTTTAGGTGAGTCCTTTATAAAGCTTGTCAGAGCTTCTGTCATTGCGTTGGCAACTCCTGATGCAGCCAAGTTACCTGCTCCTGAAGAGCATTAAACATTTTAGGATCATCCATATATCTTTGCTCATCTGTTTTCCCAAAGGACTACCTTACCTGTTCCAAGAGCTGGGAATGATACCGACTGAATCTTATTGTCTTCGCACATCCTCAGAACTTTGTACATGGAGCTGCTAATGCCTTTCTCACTGGTCTGCCCAACCATATGAATGATGTGGTTGATATTTGAAAGATTTCCAGCACTGGTCAGGATCATGCCGTCGGAGGGTTGAGGCGCTTTAATCAGGCGAGAAAGAATGAGCAATTATTCTGGTAAAGCAGGAGAGTCCAGTTCTGCTCCTGGAGGCTTCATCCAGCAGAATTTATCTTCAGCACCAACTAAATACTCCTGAAAGAATAACTAGAATATTCCACACAGCTATTTAGTTGGAGCTAAACTCTGCAGGACATTGGCCCTCCAAGATCAGGTTTGGACCCCGTTTTAGAAGTTCATCAGAAATGCCTATATTTTTGACAACTGACTGAACCTGAAAGTTGTACCTTTTGACTTGCACTCGTTCACCACCGTTTGTCCTGATGCTTTGAGAATGGCTCCAGATACACCTGCATATAAGGACATACTAGACCTGAGCATTCTAAATAAGTTAGTTATTCAGCCACTTCTCTTCCTGTGTTAGGCTTAGGAAAATGTCTGGAAAATAACTTTTCATCAGAGAGACTCTGAGAGATATTAAAACCGAACTCACCTGTGTTCAAATCAAGGCTTGTAGTCGTGCTGTTTACAATAGCCTCGACAGTCTCTTTGGTGATGTCTCCGCTGAACACCTTGACTTTAATTGGGCCCATCATCACCTCCACTGGGTTTGCTGGTGAAATGTAAATATTTAGGCAAATTTGGAACACCTATAACATATATATATTTTGAAAAGGTCATTAAATACTGTATTACCGTTGGCTTCTTGGTCAGACGAGGAGCTCTCTTCTGTTGAGCTGTAATCCTCCCACTCATCATCATCTTCACTGTCCTAGTAGTGCATCGATGTGAATTAAGTGTTAAGATGCAAACGAATTTACATTTAATATGTCAGAAATCCTTTCAAGTGTCCATGACCTGGGTTAAGGTTCTCTACCTGTGCATTCGCAATCCATGTTTTGAGACCTGTCTGAAACTCTTGCAGGACGGTGTCCTGGTCAATCACAATGTAGATGAGCTTGATCACAGTCAAGATGTTTTGAGTCAGGTGATCTTCAAATCCCTGCAGCATCGCACCAATAGCGTCCTCACCTTTAACGCCTCCGCCTCCTTTAACAAGAGTCGTCAGGCGGAGTGAGACACAACCACACGTGATGAACAACACATGCCTTTAAGACCGTCATAACCCGTACCGGTGCCCACGGCAGGGAAGGAGACCGTGGTGATCTGCTTCTCCTCGCAGCGCTCCAGAACCTTCTCCACTCGGGATCTCACCTCTGCTGCCGAGTGCGGCCCGACCATGTGAATAATGAAGTCACAATGCAGGTTTCCACCGCTGGTAACGGCTGCGATGTCTTTCTGCAACGGACCTTCAGGACAGAGTTTGTTTTGAAGAAAGAAATTTGTTTACCAGTCCTTGGCATTTAGTGTCAGTGCAGTGTTGTCTACAGCCCAATCATAGTCATGCTGATGTTCAGAACGTCTCCTGTTCATGTCATTTATATGGCGCTTTTCCACTGCAAAGTACGGTACGGCACAGTTCAGTACAGCTCACTTTTGGGGGTTTTCCACTGGGAACAGTACCTGGTCCTTTTTTTAGTACCACCTCAGCCGATGTTCCAAGCGAGCCGAACCGTTACCAAAACGTGACGTGTAGACTCTGCTGGTCACTGATTGGCCGGAGAAAATCCTCATTACTGCGTCACTGAACAGACCCACTAGATTTAAATCAGCACAGCCAGCGAAGGATCGGACGCAACTGTTTTATTTGAAGAAACGCACCTTCTTGTATCAACCAGAAATGTCTGTTTCGTTGTCTATTGAGGAAGTACAGACGTTCCTCTTGTTGATAGTCGAGGAGCAGATCCAGCGAGAGCTTGATGGGGCGACGCGGAATTAAAAATACTCCATTGTTGTGTGTTTGTTTGTGGCGCGTTTACGATGATGTCATGGCACTAGAGGCGGCGCAACTATAACGACACGTGAATAATCCCGCCCACTCTAAAGCGGTACTAAACAGCATTGGAACTGAGCCGTGCCGTAACGAGCTGCGCCGAGTCCTACCACGCAGTGGAAAAGCGCCAATTGTTAACAGGGTATCTAGTGTAACCTTCTCACCATGCTTTTGGCACTCCTGCTCCACAGACGCTCCAGCTGTTTTAAATATGGCTCCCGACACACCTGACGAGGACGAAGACACTTTAGAGATTGTCAAGGTGGGACACACTGAATAGATTCTACTTTAAAATGGTCTTAAACACACACTAGCCACGTTTCGATTACAGGCATTTCTAGTAACCAATGTTATGTGAATATAACGTAACCTTTGCCTCTTGCGATAAGTCATGGCAATGGATTTTGGCAAGATTTGACAGATTTTGGATATATTTATACAAAGGAGGCTTATGTGTCTTTCTTTACAGAAGCATCATGGAGAGATACTTCAGAAATGCCAAAACATGCAGTTTTTGCCAAAATTTACGTGTTTTTATTAAGTGTATTTTCAAATTGCAACTTTAATTTGTACAATTTGAAACGCGGCTACTGTTGTGTAGATCCATTGCTCATTTCAAAGCAGTGGTCCCCAACCCTGTCCCAGGAGCCCCCAACACTTTGGAGTCTCTACTAATGAACTGATGACCTTTCATGAGTTGTATTTTCACTAAGAAGACATGTTAAATGTACAGTTTCAGGGGCTCGAGGAACATCTTTGGCTACTACTGTTTTAGAGTAATGGATGTGTTAATATAAAAGTGTCCAGCTTGAATGTCTTACAGACCTCTTCTCAGGCTCGTGTCCCTGTTGGTGGTGTTTACGATCCCTCGCACTGTTTCATTAGTGATGTCACCTTTCTTTACCTCGATTCTGACGCTCCCAATTTTCACTATGGAAGATAAGACAGATCTCAAATGTAAATGATATTCATGCCTGGAAATATCAGAATTAAGACATGAAAAGGACTTTATGGTGTATTTGAAAAGTAGAGTTGTCAGAACCTTGATTTTCAGGCATCTTGCCGGATGCAGGCTGAGGAAAAACAAATGTAACACATTAAAAGTTTACAAAAATAATAAATCTGGACATTAGGATGTTATCTCATCAGTTTTAACCTTATTCCACGCTTTGAAATAGACACGGAAGTCATCAAAGGTCTTCTGTTCAAATGCCACTATAGTGATGCTCCGGAGGCAGGATGAGTTCGGCTCCTTCAGATGTTTCTCGATTGCTGTGAAGATGGCTTTGATCGATTCTTTCGGGGCAAAGCCACCTCGCCCTGCAGAGAACAAGATTATCACTCAGGGCTTGATTTTTTCCCCCACATTGGAGTATTTTAGATAACAGAAACTGCTTGCCTGTTCCAATCCCAGGGATGGCCAGAGTTGTGGCCATTTTTCCCTCGCAGAGGTTCAGAACCAGTTCCAGAGATGAGGTGATGTCGGTGGTGCTGTCCGGCCCAACCATCTGTGCGATGAACTTACACTGAAGAGCTCCAGCTCCCGTCAGCACTGCTGCTGCTGCTTTCAGAGGAGCTGCACAAGAAGATGTGAATCAAATCCCTCGGCACTCCCGTTACAATACAGGCATTGACAGAAAGAGTCAGTGATACCTAGCTTTTTGCATTCGTCCACAACTGATTGTCCAGCAGCTTTTAGGATGGCACCAGAAACACCTGTAATATTTAACAACTACTTTGAATACAAACTGGGAGACACTATAAACGTTTGATCTGACCTGGTTTAAACTTTAAAGTATTCAACACGCTTTAGAATGAAAGGTAAAACTATAACGATGTGAATCAGTTTAGTATTGATGCTGCAGTAAAGAAACTCTTACCGCTGTTGAGATCTAAACTTTTGTTGGTGGAGTTCACCATTACATCCACCCTCTCTTTGGTGATGTCACCCTTTTTCAGACATATTGGCACACCGTTGATCAGCACTGATTAAATTCCCAATCATGTGAAAACAAAAGTACATAAGCGTCTTCAGATGAAGTCTTGGAAACCTGGTGAGCACAGTAGTCAAATTACCAAAGCAGGTGTATACAGTACCTCTCGTGTCTAATCTGTGTTTAAGCTTCAAGGATTGTAGAGGAGCCGTTGTAGATGTGTCAGGAAATCCCTGTTAATAAAACAAACCGTTAATGATTAATAAAACACACTATACATTGTTAATAAACAACTTCAGGTTGTATATAAAAGGAATCATACTAGTTCGTGGATCAGAGCGTTGTACTCCTCAACAGTCTTCTCCTCTGGGTCCACTATACTGATGTTTCTCATGTTTTTAGGAGCGTTCTGATAGTCGCTGGAGAACTGCAGTAAAGCGGCTCGAAGCGCCATGCAACTGTCCTTGACAGAGAACCCGAAGCTTTCACAGCCGATGGCTGGAAGCGCAATCGAGGTGCATCCTTTTCCTTCGGCTCTCAGGAGGCTGTTATACACAGCCATCTGAAGGTAATGAGAGTCCAGCATCTGCCCTTTCTGAGGCAACACGGCGTAGATGAGCGTCCCGGCACTGAGTTTCCCAGCATTACTGAGCACCACGTCTCCAGAGAGAAGACTCTGCTGCTCCTTCTGCTGAGTTTTACACACCTCCGTAATCTCGTCTCCTCCGAACTGGAGAAAGCGCTGAGCCATTGGGTTATTGAAAGCTAGACTGGCATTCACTGGACAGGTCAAAGCATCGGCTGTGAAATGGTGCAGGTCTCCTTCTGCGATGCTCAGAGTCATGAAACTTCCTATCTGGTGTGTGAAGCTCTTTGGAGAGGTGGATTTGACCACATGCTCTTGTGATAAATCCAGACTGCACTGCATCTCCTTCGCTTTAGTCTTCATGTTGGCTTCATGTTTCTTCAGAACCTTTGCTTCTCCCGCTTTGCAGTACTTATGGCTCTCTTTAACGATGGATGAGATCTGCTGCTGTACGACACGCACAGCGTCTTTGACGTTGTCTTTAGCAGCTGAGATCTGTAAGCAGGGGGAGTTTGATGTTCTGTGAACGAGTACCGCTGCGCCGAGCCGCTTGAGTTCAGGGAGCTCAGACAGATTCAGACAGGTCTCCACGAATTCAGCCTCTCGCTCAGATTTCAGAGGCACGGTCTCAGTCGTTGTTTCCTTGTTGCCCAGATATGTCTTCACTTTTCTGGTAACATCTGCAACTGCACTGGAAAACCCACATATGATAACCTGATTATTTGACTGCAAGATCCTGACGTCGTGAGCTGTCTGGAACGATTCTATTTCGTCTTGAAGATTCCTGAGAAAGTGTGTCCATGCCTCACCGGTTTGATTGGGAGAAAGCTGTATGACATGTTCTTTGAGAATCTCGCTGATTTTGTTTTCAGCTCTCTTTAGGTTTTCTTTCTCGACCAAGATCACAAAAAAATCTTGTCGCTTTAAAAGTCGAGCTGGAATTTGGCTTGGAAGGAAATGGTCTTGCTCAAACTTTTCAAGATCCAGAGCCTTCAGAAAGTGAATCAGATGTGAAGAGAGTTTCAGCTGGTGTGTAACGATGTTGTTCAGCGCTTGCTTGATGAACCTCTCCACGGCGTCTACTTGATCCTTCAGACCTCTGAGAGAGATGATGTGCTGCTTCTCATCCTGTGATAAACTCACCTGTCCTAGTTTGGACTCGACACGCTCTTTAATGAGATCAAACGTCTCTCTGCAGTCCAGCTGGACGTCCACCTCGATGGTGTTTCTTTCCACCTCCACCTCAGCAGCAGTGTTCATCAGGAGCGTCCTGGTCTTGTCTGACAGGACCTTGACCTCTTCTTTCACTCCCACTATTATAACCGTAGAGTCGTGCTCCCTGTAGGAGAGCGCCGTATCGAGCGTGGCGAGACAATCCTTCTCAACTCTGGTCCAGACGTCCCCCTCCGCCGTCAGCTCTACTGTGTCGTATCCGTTCAGAAAGTCCTGAACTGCCCTCGTAGTCTTGGACTCCCAGCTGGGTGCGATCTGCAGCGCTGCCAGAGACTCTTTCTTGACGTCCATCTCCAGCATCAGCTCACTTTCTGCAGCAGAGCTGTCGAGAAGCACTTTGGTATGAAGCAGCTCACTCTCCAGTTGTTTTCTGCATTGCTCATTGGTTTCAAAGAAGCCGAGCAGCTCTCTGCTGACGGGAACGTTCACTTTTGTGCAGATTTGATCAGTTAGGGTTGCTTTTTCTCCAGTCAAAGCCTTTTGTAAGCTGGAGTAAAACAGTGAAGCGTGAACTTCTGTCCCGCAAACAATGTGTGTTTGTTCCACCACCGCATCAGCATCTATTACAACAGAAAGGACCGTTGCATGTAAAATAGATTTTGTGCTTTATATTTTAACCTTTGTGCTGTTAAAAACCCTAATTTCACTTCATTTGTTTCCAGCCAGAAATGACTGGCCTTATAACAAGCTTTTAAATCTCTAATTATGTTATATTATCACCCAATCTTAATTTTAGGGTACGTTTACATAACATCAGTGTACAAAAAATCTATACGTTTTTCCTTTTGTTTTTTTTTTTGCGTACAGATGGCAGTATTGTTAAAAACGACTAGAAATGCTGTGTTGTCCACCAGGCCTGTCTTACACACGTCATACTCATGCGCAGGTCACTGTTTTCACTAAGTTTTCATTTTTGCAGTTTACACAAAGACAATAGCGCTACTGTTTCCAAAAACACTTTTAAACTCATTTTAAAAAGGCCCCCAAAACACTGTTGTTGTGTAAATGTTGTCCAAAACACATAAAAGATTGTAATTTCTTCATTAAAAGCAGTGTTGTGTTTGATCTTTCTGTCTGCTTGTTTTCTTCCAGTTTTCATAGCTTTTGTGTTTCTTCTCATGGATCTGAGATCTGCTGGTTTGGTCTTGGCAGGAGTTAGGGTTCCTCTGGTTAGTTTAGTTGGGAACACTTAATGTCCAGTGATATTGTTGACTTGATTGCACTGATACTATTTAAGCTGAACTGCTCTGGATGATCACATGACTGAATTCACCGATGAACTGCGTGAAAATTGAGTGTATAATATTGTCCTTCTGCATTATTGTCACTGAAAAAGAAAATCTTCCCTGGGTCAAACTGACAGGAACTCAATATAAGGGTTATTAGTTCTCGCTAACTTTTCTATAATATTACATTTTTAGGTCTCCTCCTCTGTTTGTGCAGAATCCAAATCTGAAGAACGTTTCATCTTTGCAAATAATCTGGACACCTACTGTCACAGTTTGTGAAGGTGATGGCCGCGCTCTTCCTCGTGTTGATCCATATGAAGGACTGGATTTCTCCTCCGCAGCTCCTCTTCTTGTTGCTGAAGTAAAGCGTGAGAACGTCTTCGGTCAGCTTCTCCAAGTCTCCCTGGACCAGGACCGAGTTCGTCCGCTCCACTCGAGTCACTCCGATGTCTCGACCCTGCAGCTGCTTCGAGGTGCACTTTCTTAAAAACAACGTCACATCTGTTGACAAAACAGGGAGAAAATGGTCAATGCATTGAGCGTGTTCCTTTTCCTTGTTCGTTTAATCTTGAGGTTGACCACAGCAGGCGTTAATGTTCACAGCTGAACAGATTCTTGAAGCAATCAATAGACTTTGATACACAGAATTTGATTAGTCCATGTAGACGGATAGAGATAATTAAATGTTAATATTCATAGACATAGCAGGCCCAACAGCAGAACAAATCTAAGCAGCGTGGAAGCAGGCGTCTCAGAAACGGAGGTCGTTCTCAGGAGTGTCGAGAACACAGAAACCCAGAAGAAAGATCTAGCCTCCAAAACCCACCAATATCATGTTTGAAGGTGACCATGATCCTGTCCTCATCGAGCGTCTCCCAAGTGTGCTCTGTTTTCTTGCTACAGCTGCCAATAAAGAGCGAGATCATCTTGCAGTCTGTGTCTCCGTCGAAGCCCGTCAAGATGAAGCGCCGCAGGTCCAGCTGCTCTCCCAGACCTCCTTCTTTATACACTTCTACAGTTATACCAAACTCATGCTCTGTCTGGCCCAGAATCTCCTCTACATCTGAGAAAAGGGTGAGTGTTATTATCTTTCTGATTGTTGATTTCATCAGGGTTTGCTTTTATTTCTCTGAGCTGAGTGAGAGTTATCTAAGGATTTGTCCTTCATTGTGACTGAGCGATGTACAGAAATAGACTTGCAAAACCAGTTTGTTTCACTCACACTGTGAGCTTTCTGTGTAACTAAGACACAAACTCTCATAAATCATACCTGACTGGCTACAGAGCTTCAGGATCCAGCTGTTACTTCCGTGCTTTGCTAGCTCAAATTGTTCTGTAAACTGCTCAAAATACATCTGAAGGGTTTCCTTCTCGACTGAATCAGAGGAGCTAATGAGAAGATCTGGTATTGCAGAATCCTCCTCATCTTCTGTGTTATGAACAAATATGCACACATGATCAAAGAGCGTGGTAAAAGTTCTGAAATATGTGATTTATTTTTTTAAACACTGAAAATAAAAAAAGCATTACAGCCCAACCTTTATGACCTTTGATTGCTGCTGCAGGCTCTCTGATGGGAGAGACCTTTGTATGAGGAGGAGGAGGAAGTGTGTGAGGAAATCAATAATCGAACTGCATTTTGTAATTAAAAATAAATAAAAAATGTATTCCTTTGACATTTCAGTTAAGATCAAGGATCAAGATGCATTAGGCTGTAAATTACTCTTAATAGTAGCTATCTAATTATTTTCTTTAAGATTGCTCATAACTTTTTACAGTAAGCCTACATAAAATCGTGGATTAGCACTTGGTTAAATGTTCTTAAGACACTGTCCTGGTGTCTGTTTATGCAACCTGCAAAAATGTCCATTTGCTTCCTTGTCTTTCAAAAGAAACAAGACACTTAACATTAGAGTATGACTGACCTGTCGGGCGGCAGCGGGCAGGGATTTGAGGGCAAGGCATGCTTCTGGTTTGGGTTTGGGCAGTAATTGTGGTTTGATCTTGATTTTGGTGTCTTCTGCGAGTTTGACTGTCACTTCAACAGATCCGTGAGGTTTGATATCAACTTTATGGATACTTTTGTCAAGCACCTTCTTCAGATCTGAAAACAGGGAGCTCTCTGTAAAGCTCTTTTGAAACTCATATGAAAACATAGCAATTTATAGCATATACTATACAACTCTAGGGTATATTATACTACAATATACCATAGTAAAAACTTGTTAGTTTATCAGCTGTAGCGTTCATCTGAGCGTCAATGCTGTAGAGTAAGGTTGAGAACACCGTGTTTTTGGGTTAGTTAGGTGTCTAATCTCAGACAGGACTCACCCTCGTCTCTTAAATAAATGAGAAGCGCTTTGCGCTTGTCGTCGGGATGTTCTCGTATCTGCACGATCTCTCCTCCAGACCTTCTCTTGTTTCTAAAGTAAAGCTCGATCTTTGCTTTGATTCGGTGGAAATCATCCGGTAGACCCTCGACAATCAGACCCTTCTCTTCCATCGTTGAGCTCCAGATCCGAAACTCATCTTATAAAAACATTTTAACGCCTCGAAGACACATGTTTTGACGTTTAACGATGATCCAGGTCGCATCTGAAGGAGCTCGGGGAGCCAGCTGCTCGGTAACCGGGGGTTTACCGGAACTGACTCCGGTCACTTTCACTTTTGCTTCAGCTCGACTTCTGTTCATGTGACTTCTGATCAATAAAGTCCAGATCTGCTCCAGAATCAGGAAGCTGGCAGGGAAATAATAAGAGGTGAAAACAGCCGTCATTCGACAAGCATTTCGTGTTTTGATCCGGGATTCACCTCAACTTCTACATTTTCTTCAGATACTTTCGATTTCGGATGAAGTATGTCTCTAACTTCTGAAAACCGAGCGAACGGCGAGGTCTGTGTTTACAACATTAAATCCACACACTTCAGCTGAATTCTGTGAAATATTTTATAATGCTTTGTTAAAAACCTTGTGTTTATATCAAACAGCTGCCTGAAGACGCCGCGGAGGACATCAAGAAATACCAGGTTCAAAAACTCGACCTGAAACCATCATTTACTCGTTAATAATGTTGAAAAGGGTTAAAACATGTTTATAATGTTTGCACAGGATCTTATTGAGTCTGCTGACAATGAGAGATCCAGGTTACTTCTGGAAAAGGCCGAGTCGGAGACTGAGAAGAGAAAAGCCGAGACAGAGCTTCAGAGCTTCATGGACGATGAAGACAAGATATTTGAAAAGTTTAATGAAGATCTTCTAGAAGTGCAAGTGAGTTTCTAGGCGTGATCAGATTAGCCCTGAAAGTGAAAGCGGATGCTGAAGGTTTGTGTTCCTGTTTTCAGAAGGAGATGAAGAGTCTGGATCAGGTTAACCAGGATCTGAATAGAGAACTTCAAGAACTTCAGAAGAAGCTCCAGCTCAAGAGAGCCGAAAGTGATTCTCTGCAGCGCAAATTCAAGGTGGAGAACCACTGATTATAGTCTAAAGTTAGGCAGCTTTTATCACGGAAATAAGTGACACTTTAACACATATTCACCCAGAAAACAGCTGCTTTACATTACAACGATATTTCAAAATAATACAGTTTTTTCTGTCATTTTTAAATAAATAAATGCAGCTAAAAATGTCTCCCTGTCCCATCATGCGCTCTGAAACACAGATAGAAGCCATGATCCCGAAGAAGACGGTGAAGTTTGCACATCCTCTGGAGAGAGAGGATTATGATGAAGGTGATCAGGTGACGTCTGTGTTCACCATCACTCAGAGACCCTCGTTTCTGATGAAGGGAGGCCAGGCGCTCATCACCTTCGAGGAGGAGAAGGGTAAGGATTGTGGTTTAGGAGCATGTCTGTTTTTGTCAGCTTTAATGGCTCTGATCTGCTGGATGTTTCTCGTAACGTTCTTTCAGTGGCGGAGCAGATCCTTCGACTGGCCAAGTGCTCGGTGGTCTGTGATAAAGCCAAGATGGACGTGAAGCCGTACGCTTTATCCCTGGATCCCTCCGTCAAGTTTGAGGTGGAAGGATTTCCTTCTTCTTCACTGTGTCCAAAGTGATGAGCTGTCTGTTGACACGTGCTTCTGCTCCTTCAGGTTCATATCCAGGTGTCAAAGAAGAGCATCAGGTTCTGTAACGCCCCGCCCACTTTACCTGAGGAGCGAATGAGAGACCGTCTGGAGCTGTCCTTCTCAAGAGCGAGCCGTGGTGGAGGAGAGGTGGAGCAGCTGGAGTACCACAGGGATACGGGCTCGGGCCGCGTCACTTTCCTGAAGACCGGAGGTGTGTGTGTCTGACGCTTCTCTGCTGAAAGTGTGTGCTTTCTCAGACCTTCACTTCGTCATGCGCTTAGCTCGTATATAACTGACTTCAGGTTACTCAGACAGATTGTTCAAAGCGTTTATTGTCAATTACCTGCACGAGGAAATTCGTATCATGAAATCTATTAAATTATTAAACCACTAAGAGTAATAATACCCACTTTTTAACATTCAGTGCACCTTAATTGGAATTTATTAGGTGATATTTTTGTTTACACTAGGTTAAATATGTTTACTGTGATGGTCATCTTGGAAATCCACTCACACTAGAGTTGAACTATGTCACTTTAGTAAAACCATGGTTTATTTTGAGAAGGAACAGTGACAGACAACCTTTTATTCTGACAGTGTATATATTATATTAAGATTGCAGAATAGAACATGATCATCAAAACAAACTTTTAATGTTCAGTTGAAATATTATGTAATTGCACAAATTATGAAGGCTATAAATTCAGTTGGTTTATTGTGAAATCACTTTTCTGTCCTCTCGTGAGCATTGTCCTGGGCTTCTGCTCCTAAAAGCATCAGTGCTTCCTCATAAACTCCTGGGAAACACAGCCCTGTATGAGTGCACTGTCAGAAGTCAGTGGATTTTCCTCCAATTTAATGCAGAATGTACTATTTTTGTTGAATAATCAAAATCACTGTTAAGTAAAACACACCTGGCTATTGGTTTTTTTTTTTTCAGTAGTCTATTGCTTTTGTTACTTGGCTCAGTTTTTGATGAAGTACCCTAATTCTGGGTGTGTTAAATCTGGGTTCCCACAGCTCCTAAACACTCATTTATTGTTGTATCAAATTTAAGGCTATAAAACGGCTAAAACTGTACAAGAAAATCTTAATTATGGTCCTAAATTTCCTAAATTTGGGGACAGAAAGAGCAGAATTGTGATATGAATGTGATGATTAAAAGATCAAAAGGCCTGATTTAATATAATAAAGATGAGCGCTGCAGGTCTCTCTGTCCAGGGCTGTCACCAGGAAAACAGTTAAGACAGTGTCGTAAGAGCTTGTCGGACCAGCGAGCAGTTAGCCAAGAGTAATGTTTTATTTGTTGTATTTACCTCAGACTAATATACGTTTTTATGTAACTGAGTTTTCAAAGACTGCGACCGGTCTTAAAGGAAAATTAGCTGTCTTAAGCTTATATGCTGATTTTGTTGGGACCAATGTTTTGACTCTTCAGACAGGCTGAGCTGTTCAAGTCAACTGGTTTGATAATGCATTATAAAAATTAAAATGTATCGTTTATGGATGATAACTGTTTAAATTAATTTATAACTGATGCTTCTGACTCATCTATTTTCTTAAAATGAATTGTGTATTAATTTAGAAAACGTTGTGTTCTTGTGAAAAATGTGAACGTCTAATCATGCTAGTGAGTCTTTTTACAGTTTAATACGTCACATGACCTTACCCCGCTCGTCTTAACTTTGAGCTTTAAAATCCTGCAGAACCCCTGAAATAACAAACAAGAGTACAGTATGAGTAAGAGAGAAGAAGGATATGATAAGAGACTGGGTTTAATGTTTGGTGTGTGGACGGCTCTTTCTGTTTCAGTCGCAGAGAACCTGGTTCAGCGAGGAAGGTTCTGCGTGGACACCGGCAGCGATGTGGTGCTCGATGTTCATCCTCTGTACGAGTTCAAGCTCAGGAAGTTTCAGGTGCGTCTCAGAGATGTGCTGGCATGCAGACGGACGTGTGTTTGATGGTGTTTGTTGTGATCTCGCAGACGTTCTCGGGCGCTCCGGCTCGCACCGTGCTGCTGGGAGGAATCCAGATGCTGATGGATGAAGAAGACCTCCAGGACCATCTGGAGATACACTTCCAGAAGCCCAGCAACTACGGAGGAGAGGTGGAGAACATCAGATACGTTCCTGAAGGAGAGCAGCTGACGGCTTTCTTCAGCGAGGATGTCAAAGAAAAGGGAGACTGAAGATCCAGTGTTGACTTCAGTACGCCCCAAAACCAGGGCTTGCTTCAGATCTGTGATATTTACATGCTGTTATGAATGAATGTGGGATTTTCCTTCAGATTATATCAATCATACCACCTCCACCTCTCTGTGTAATATGATAAACATTAAATCAGGTGAAGTTGATTTTTAGCTAGGTTAATATATCTTTAAATGAGAATCAGATTCATCTCTCGAATAAACATAAATCTGATGAAGATGTGTTGGTGATGCAATATAAAATAAAGCGGATTGTAATGTTATCTGAAGTGTGTTGAATCTTTCACAAAAGCTCCGTCAGTTCTCCTCAGATAGAATCAGAGTCTACATCAGATCTGAAGACTCCTGGAGAAACATCTGACTGTGTGTCATGTTCAGATTCCACACAAAGCAGCTTTTCAGTATTAAACAGAAACAGTGTGTCGTAATAATGTGGACAAATAGAGACACAGCTGGAGATCTGAGAAATCTCCTCATTTCTGGATATGCCACAAGTCTCATCTCCTTGAGACGATCAGCATGAGGCTCTTCTGATCAGGTGCGTGTTAATCATGTTCACTACTGATATCAGAGCGCTTCATATACTGCTGAAATAATACACAAAAAAACCTTAGGATCGGATCTTTATCAGTTTGTATGGAGAAAACGGCTAAAAATATATGTATGCCTTTTTTTTTACCCTCACACAAAATATATGAAGTCTTGAATATCTCATGAATCACATGACGTAATTTAATACTCAGCATCCTCTCGTCCTGGGTTTGGAGAAACGCTCAGTAAATGACAGATCCTCCACGTGTTCTTATTGTGAATTTTAGTAACCAAATATAGAAATGATATTGTCACACTAACAAAAGAATGTAAACCATGGAAGCATTTAATATACTGAATGAGTGTGTGTAGGGAAGATGAGGTTTTCATGAATGTAAATCATGGAAGCTTTTAATGAGGGGCTAGGACAGTTGAAGCCTGGATATCTGTGCGCAGAAGTTCTCATGACCTGTGATTGGAAGCTTACATTACCCAAGGGCCAGGTGCAGACCATCAAAGACATCTAGATTACGAAATCGCCTCAGAACAAATGGAAGCGCTAAACTTCTCAGCAGATCCTATGAGGTAATGCACAGGGAGGATGAGAAGAAGGTGGGGTACGGCCAGCCATGTATAGCAAATGAAGTAAAAGCGAGAGAACCAATCAGACATTAAAACCAAATATAGACGATGAGGTAAGGGTGGCTGGCCAATCAACATCATGAGAAACGGTAATGGTGTCATCTCTGAAAGGGTATAACATGCTCTGTATTCACTTCCCAAGACCAGTCTGATGTCTGAAGTCTGATGTGGCGGCTGTTTTCTCGGCTTTGTTATTTTATTAAAGTCTTATTTCTTCAACATCTGAAACTCTGCTGTTTGAGCCTGTTTGTCTGCACTCTCTGGGCCACGACTTTCTAAAAAACACTCACTTTTCATTCATTCCTTTATTTATTTATTTATTTAATTATTTTTTCTAGTTACATTTTCATGTATATAAAAGAGTTTATTTTCAGTTAACAGATAACTCTGTCTTATTGTGTTAGCTAGTATTCTTTGCTTATTTTTATCTAAAGATGAACTGGAATGCACAATGAGAAAACATGATTTTTGTTAAAAATGGTGTGATCAGTTTTTGCAAATGAACTTTTCATTCATTTATAGAAGAATTGAAAATATAGGATCTTGGTCTGTGACAAAAAGTCAGGATTTCTTTTAATTAAAGATTTTACGATATTGCATTATAATCACAGTCACACTCATATCAAATAGGAAAATATAAATCCTAAATGTTTCTTATTTGTACATTTGACGGAACTTTTTAAAACCAAAAGATTGTTGAAAAAAGATGCAGTTTAATTGTGTGTGTGCTTGATTTAATATATGGACTAAACCTCGATAAAGAAGTCCAGACTGGTCCACAGTGGTTTAGGTTAAAGCTGTAGTAATTACTCCATATGATGAGAGTAGTGTACTGTAATGTGTGAAGATGTAGAATATGAACCGAACTATCTGTGTCAGAGACAGCACTAACAGAGAACATCTACAGCTTGTTTTTATTGTTGCCATTTTATGAAATGTTACTATCTAAATGTAAAAATAAAGTGTTTAGATATTCACCCACGTATGGGATGGACATCAGTTATGATCATCTTTGGCTGAAGGCATCTTGAGAAAAAAAAAAAAAAAAAGCACCAAATTAAATGAAGAATAAAACACTTAAACTGAAGGATTCAGAACAGAGAAGTCTGTCGCTCATAACCCTCTCAGCATCACAGAAGTCTGCTGGTCGCTGGTTTTTAGGTTCATCCAGAGGAAGAACAGATGATGAGTGAAGCTCAGAAACCTTTCAGATCTGGTCCTGACCCAGTTCTCTGTGTCCAGCTGAGGTAGTTTGAGCTCAACTCATCTTCTGTTCGTCAGCAGAGGGCGCCCTCACCTCACTTACCGGATTAGCTGGTTAACACAGGTTAGTTAGGCTCAGTCCTTTATTAAAATGTGTCAGTGATGTTGACACAAACAGACTAAACACAGATGGCTGACCTGCTGCATGACCCTTGAGTTAATCTAGGACTTGATCAGTCTGCTGTGGTGGTGTGTTGATCTCGCCCTCCTGAGGGTCAGAGGTCAGTGTTCTCTGGTGGTCTGAAGTGTTCTCAGATGATGACTGGTGGTCCGAAGTCTTCTCCGGCAGGTAAGCTGGTCTCGTCCTCCCCAGGGGCCAAAGGTCAGTGTTCTCCAATGGTCTTTGGTGGTCTGAAGTGGTCTCTGGTGGTTTGAAGTGGTCTCCGGCAGCTGGGCTGGTCTCGTCCTCCTGAGGGTCAGAGGTCAGCGCTGGGTCTGTGGGGTCAGGAGGGTTCTGCCTCTCTGCTGGTGATGATTGGCCGGCCCGTATGCGGTCCAGAGAGTGGCGCAGCAGTGGGCGGGTGGTGTTTCTGGAGCTCTTGGAGGCCAGGCTGCTGTCCAGCACTCTTCTGTTGGCATGCTGCAGGGACAGACGGCACAGGAGCGTCTGCAGGAAGGCAGAGCGGAACTGGCTCGAGGACAGGTTATACAGCAGCGGGTTCAGCACCGAGCTCAGGTAGAAGAAGCTGTCGGCCACCGGGTGGAGCTGGACATAGCTGCGCAGGTAACTGACCGTCCAATCAGACTTGGGCACGGCGGCGGTCATCAGCCGGCGGATCTGATTGGGCATCCAGCAGACGAGCAGAGCGCAGACGATCAGCACTGACCAGAGCATGTGAGAGGAGAACATTACACATTAACACATTAGACTTCTGACCGCACTGAAAATAATCACGCCTGTGAAGTCTTTCTTTGTGTGCCTCTCATCTACTGACAGACTGGACAGAAGTGATACAGCCTTGAGCATAGGGAACATCAAAAATCTTAGTGATCCCACATTTGTGTATGTAGAGTATAGAGCAAGAGCACCGGACCAAAAGGCTTTTACTTTTTTTTCCAGCCAAAATATCTAGATATCTTTCATTCTTAAATCATGAAATGATTAATGTCTTGTTTTCAGAAAAAACAAGTCAAAATTAATGTGTTTTTGCTCAAAACAAGTCAAATAATCTTGTTTTTGGTTTGAAATAGGATTAGTTTGTTTACCTCATTGGCAGATTATTTTAAAGTTTTTTTCTGAAAACAAGACAATCATTTTTACTTGGCTAGAATTTTTACTATTTTGATATTTTGGCTGGAAACAGAAAAAGCATTGTTTGCAGTGTAGAGGTTTCTACTGATACCAGGAGAAAAGAAGTGCACTTCCACTGCCATGCACTAATTCTGTACTACTTCATTTTAAAACTTATTAAAATAAACCTATTTATTAAAATAAAGTGAATATATAGCTGTTGCCAGGGGTCTTCTTTTATATTAAAACATCTTAGTTCACATTCATGGCAGAGTTGAGGTCACTTAGATGTTCTTAAGATCTTAAGAAGTGCCAAGGAATATCTTTTGATTTGTATTAAGTACTGTTTAGAAGGGTTTCTGCCGTGTCTCACAGGTTTAAAGAGGTCTGGTGTGTGTTTGTGTAAGGCTGGCTCAGGGTAAAGGTGAGGAGATAAAGAACAGACTGTGAGTGTGTCCTACCGAGGAAGAGGATGGTCTGCTTGCGGGCCGCTTTCATTCTGCTGCTCTCGTGTTTGGGAGCGCCGTTGGCCCCAGACCCGCTGGGTCCCATCGGGGCCTGGAGTACGGCGATCATGGCTCTGCACATGAAGGCCACGGAGCCCAGGACGAGCAGATAGAGGAGGAAGGCGGTGAAGATGCTGGTGCGGTACATCCCCCAGTGCTGGCTTAGATTAGTGCAGAAGGTCAGGTTCTGCGCAGGCCCCTGCCCACCCTCGGGGGCCAGTTCCTCGGTGCCCATGGCCACAAGCAGCGGCAGGGCCACGAGGACCGAGCAGACCCAGGCCCCCAGCAGCAGGGCCCTGGAGCGCCGGCCCGACAGGGCTTTATATCGGAACGGGTGGCAGATGGCCAGGTAGCGCTCGAAGCTGAGCGAGGCGATGTTGAGGACCGTGGCGTAGCTGCAGGCCTCGAACAGGAAGCTGTAGATCCTGCAGGAAACGTCTGCGGACGAGGATGAGAACGGGAACCAGATGGCGCTGTAGAGCTCCACGGGCATCCCGATGAGCAGCACCAGCAGGTCGGACACGGCCAGGCTCTGCATGTGGTCCGTCACACTCTTCTGCAGATAGCCGCTGCGCTGGAGACGCCGGGACACGTGCAGCGTCACGCTGTTACCCACGATGCCCAGCGCCAGGATGAGGCTGTAGAGCACCGTGAGCACAATCTTCACCTCCGCACTCGGCTCCAGGGACTTCCAGAGGCTCTGCACTTCCTCGTTGTCCTCCATGGCTCCGGCGGTCTCTTATCTGCTTCAGTTAATCATCAAGCTCTCAGAGCACAGAATCACGGCGTTCCTCTCCAAGCAGAGTCTAGAAAGACTTCATCAGAGCGTCTCAGCTCTTCCTCGGCTCGTGTTTGAGAGTCAAGGATTAGAGTTTGATCGCAAAGGCAGTGCGAGTTACTGGCGAGATCTGAGCCGAGCGTCAAACTATTAGTCATGTGATGCTTTACAGTACCAGGGTGTGTCCTGCGCGCGCGCGCGTGTGTGTGTGTGTGTGTGTGTTTACACAAGTTACAGCCACAGTAGAGTGTTTCAGAGATAACTCACCTACAAATGATCCTTCTGTCATCCTTTACTCTCCCTCGTGTCGCTCCACTCCCGTGTGAAACATTGTCTACTCTTGAACACTAAAGAACATATTTTGAAGAATGTTGAGAAACATTTCTCATGATAACTTCTATTTCCAGAACAATTATATTGTGCACCCCAAAGGTTTACTCCAGCTAACACGAAAAGCGGCTGTGAATGGCTGATCGCTCCGAGGAGTGTTTGTCTGCATCATCAGTCGCTGTTAAACTACATCTTCTTCATACCTGGGTTTTGGTGAAACTTTATTCACCTGACTGCTCATCGATGTGGAGGGCAGTTAAAGTTAAAGGGCTGTGTAATTGCTTTATGTGTGTTATTGTAGGTCTCAGTTCAGCACATATGCAGATAAACACAAGAGCTGTAAAACACAGATAACTGGTGACGTGTGAGCACTAGCTGTCATCGTAGCATTTATATATGTTCACAGGTTTCTGAGCGGAATCTGCTTGTTTCTGTTGAGGCAGAGCTACTGGAATGGGTTCAGGACTGGAGAACACACAGATTTAACGAATCTAAGCTGGACTCGTCTTGATTAAACTACAATATGTAGAGCTAGGTCATCATCACGAGTCTCTGGATCAGATCTCAACTCTTTAAACCAGCTCTGATGAAACATGAAGCTCATTCACTCTGTGACAAAAAACCCCATCAGAAAATCTAGTTTTATGGAATAAAAGCATAGTTTGGAGATTGTCCTGCTGCTCTGAGCTGCAATAATGGATAAAGTCTAGTAACATAAGAGTGTTTGGGTGGGAAAGGTCATCTAGAGAAAACCAGATGATCTATTAGCAACAACTGCTAACGCTGAAGAAACATCCTCTTAAACCCTCCGGTCAGGATGGACACGGGCCTAATAAGGAGTTAAACTTGAGATTTAGTGTAAACAGAGGATCTCTGGAACCTTTATCAAAGTGAGGCATATGAAGGAGATCTTGTGAGTCTGGCGTCTGCTGATGGAGGAACGGATGGAGACCTCAGATCTGAAGCTGCATCACAAACATATCAATTACTTTATTTACTTGGCGGGTTTTTTTCATAAAAATGAGGGTGGGTGGTCAAAAACACATTTTCTGTGGTGTGACAAAATCAGAACATGTATTATATGACTTTAACATGAACAAACACAAAATCACACACAACACAAGAGTTTGCTGGTCATAAAGACTAATGATCTGCAGTCAGTCCTGCATGAGCTCCACCTGCAGGACAGAGACATACTTACACACTTCATTTAATGCCATGAATTATTCAAATATATTTCATGTTATTTAACAAGTTAAGTCAAGTCACTCTTATTTCTATAGCACTTTTAACAATACAGATTGTAGCAAAGCACTGAACATTATCAAATAGAAGAACAGAGTGATGG